>AWOL01S0038790.1:73639-112251 GCA_000715115.1 Nicotiana otophora
AGAGAGAGAGAGAGAGAGAGAGAGAGAGAGAGAGAGAGAGAGAGAGTGCCCTAGAGTGAGAAGGTGTTCCTCAATAATTAATTCTTCAATTCTTGCTCAAATCTTGGAAGATTAACAAGGAAAACCTACAAGGTCTTCATCCTAAAGGTAAGATTCTACACCCTAACCCTCAATTTCAAATTTGTCTAGAAATGGGTAATTACCAAGATAATTTTTGGACATGATAGTTGTTTAATTTACATGCATGTGTTATCAAAGGGTGTAAGAAGATTTTTGAGCTAAAAAGTGGTAAAGATTGGGTTGTGGGATGATGGAATCCTCCATAAAAGGACCTTGAAACCTTATGCACACCTAGTGTTTGATGAAATGCTCAAATGAGCTAGAACCATGATCATCCTCCTAATTTTGGTTCAATTTGTTATATTTCTACAATAGATTAAAGTTTCTAAGAATTCCAGAACATTTTAGTGTTTAAGGAAGCTCATTGAGGTATGTTGGCTAAATGCTTCTCTTAGAATTGAATCCCACAATATTTATGTAAATTATGTAAGTCCCGAGTGATTCATTATAAAATTGGCTATTCCGAGTAAGATTGGGTTGAAAGATATATGTTCAACAAGTATCCCAAATGCTTTATTCAGGTTATGTTACCAATTGAGGATGTGTTAAAATATGGGATGTGCATTAATAATGTTTCGACTTTAAGTCAAGTTCAAACGAAGGCTATTATGCCAAATTTTGTGAAATATCTCTATGTGCCTTGGACTCTAAATTGCTCACAGGTGTACTACACACCTTGATTTGAATTGTATTTATTGTTAATGATGAGGAGATAATTGAAATTGAAAAGGTGAGCATGAAACACTAAATATGGACAACGTGCCAAGAATGATCTTATAATTATGGCCATTAGTGCCAATGAAATGAAAAGATGTGAAAGTAATATGAAATGCGATGATTGATATAAAAAGGTTGATGTCTCGAATAAGACAGCCTAGCCGGTAGGGTTGTGATCGGACACCATGCCGCACACATGGTGGTGATTGTGCTGGCAATTATAATTGAAATGGTGATTGTGGTAGATGTCCCTAATGGATAGCCTAGCCAATCGGTTCGTGATCGGACTCTGTGTTAAAGACGGTGGTATTGATATTGAGAGTAATAGTGGTTGATGTCTCTAATGAGATAGCCTAGCCGATCGGGTCATGATCGGACTCCGTGCTGAGGGTACGATGGTAGTGGTTTTGTGAATAATGATATTGTCGACAATGGTATATCGATACTAAAAATCTCCCAATGTGAGATATGGAAATTAATTTGAACACTGTCTTGATCCTAAATTGAGGTTTGATGTTTATTAAGGCTTTCATTGATATTATGATTATCTTGTTTGTATTATTTGTCATTCTATTGAGAGGGTGTTTAGTTATACATACTAGTGTTATTCGATAGTACTAATGTTCCTTTTGTCGGGGGCGCTGCATCTTTAAATGGATACAGGTGGTTCCACAGCAGGAGATATTGATTAGTTATAGCAGTACACCTTCTTCCCAGCTGACTTGGTGAGCCCCACTTCATCTCGGGTAATGAATCTTTTGTACTTTGTGTATTCTGTTTGAGGTATAGCCTGGGCCTTATTGTCGGCATTATCATTGTACTCTTATTTATCTATAGAGGCTCCGTAGACATAGTGTGGGTTGTGTATTGGTGTTGGAAAAGACAAATTATGTTATGTTGTAGTTGTATTACTTGTCCCACTTGAGACTTTGAGAAATATGATGAAAACTATTAGTAATGAATTGGTATTGTAGACATGGTCATGTTTTGTCTAATTAATGAAAATATATATTATCTCCATTCGTGGATGAGTTTAGGTAGAAAAAAATCTAACAGGCTTGCTCGGTCGGGTTCACTCGGTTGAGCGTCGGTCGCGCTCCTCGGTTTTGGGGCATGAAAGGTTTTCATTCGTGTGAGCTTGTATTAATTCGGGCTTCGCTCGGGTAAGCTTGGATTCGGAATCCAAGGTGGCTCTGGCGTTGACTTTTGTTAACATTTTGGTTGACTTTGGGATTTTGATAAAAGATTCGACCTTTATCGATTGGGTTTGTTTCTGCCAGGACCCCAAATTCCCTCTGTAGGATGTCGTGATGGAACCTAGTCACTAAGACTAGATAAGCCTAACACTTACTAAATTAAAGACAGAATTTAACCGGAAACAACTATTAAGCTTGAAACCGAAATTTCTGTAGTAACCCTATAATCCTGAGTGCAATACGATACCCAAAACCGGTAGTACTAGTCATAAGCTCTACTAGGTTTTCTGGGAAAATCTTCCAAGTACAATTGTTCCGAACAAGAAATAGACAATACAAGTACAATATCAGAAGGTGACTCCTAGGCCTACGAACTCGACGGTAGGTGTACCTTAAGTCTCCATAGCAAAGCCCGAACAGCTAACTAACGATCAACCGACTCCAAAGGACCTAGATCTACACAAAAATGTGCAGAAAGCATAGCATGAGTACACCACAGTGGTACCCAGTAAGTATTAAGACTAACCTCGGTAAAGTAGTGACGAGGGACAGTCAAGACACCTACTAGACTAAATAACCTATACAAGTACAAATGTGAAACTAACAAAAAAACAATGTCAATATAAAGTTAAGCATGGTAAAGATAAAAAAATGATACTCGAAATAAAATACTAGAACAACGATTAGCAACAGAGCACAAACAAGAAATAATATAGTAGAGTAAGCTGAACACAGTTTAAGTCCGGTGAAACCGAGTAAAGGGAACAAGTAACAACTCAATAAGAGCAATCGCTTCCACACAAGATTTGTTCAAGGATTTTCCCGAGGTACTTCACCTCATAGTCACATTTTACGGGTCCCAATTCGTGAACTCTAATCACTTGGCATCTCGTTCCCACATTACAATTCATAACCGCACGAATGACTCACGTGCCAAGGGAGTGATAATATCTAATATCCGCACGGACAACTCACGTGCCAACAATAATAATGACTCATGACCACACGGACAACTCACGTGCCAATAGAACAACTCTCACACATAAGGCAAGTAAATGAGAGTACATGTAAATTATCACTAACGTCAGGATTCATCTTCTTAAATCGATATGAGTGATTAATTACGTGTATGCTTGTGCAAGTGTTCTATCACAACTCAAGTCAACAAGTAAGAGTAGAGGCAATAAATGGAACATAGGAAACCATCACCACAAAATGTACAATGTATAACTCACACAATGTAGGCACACCACCACACAAATATCATCAATAACAATGCCCCCAGGCCATCACAAGTCATCACAAATCATCCCCAACATAGCCTACCTTGTCTCGCCGCGTGTGCAACAATAAAGTAAATATCTGCCTTGTCTCGCCGCACGCGCATAATAATATTCTCACCTTGTCTCGCCACATGTGCAAATCCATATATATATAGCCCGCCTTGTCACGCCGCATATGCAAATATCAATAATAACAATAGCACGGACAACTCACGTGTGAAAGCCCCGACAATCCTCTCAACAACACCATGTGTGCCAGAAACATAACAACACAATATAAGGTCTTTCAGCACATGTGCCCATATGCCACAACCTTTCCTCAAAATAATTTCAATACCATAACCACACATACCATAACCACGCATAACTCTCGGCTCAACAACACTGAGTACATCAACAACAACAATAATAACATGAGAGTACGGCAAGTAAATCAACACAAGAACTACCTAACACAAAGAAATGGAAGAACGAGCTCATAATGAAAGACACAACAAGTAATAATCGTTTAAACAAGAATAACTCAACAAGGGTAGAGATAATGTATAACAACAATTCCACATAAGTACAACTCGACGATAAGGGAGATAACATAAATCAATGAATTCCAATAAGAGTAAGTCAACAATAAAAGGGATAACAAAACTTCAATTAAGGTTAAGCAATTACGGAAGAGATAAAAATAACTTCAATTAAGGTTAAGCAATTACGGAAAAGACAATATGGCAATACAAGAGGCGACAACTCCAATTAAGCTACATAAGCGTTTATTGGCATCAAGGGTAGAACGTGAATCAATCAACTCCAAATAAGACACATAAGGGTGAATTTAGTTAATGGGGGATTTAACATGATAAGACAACTTCATTTTTAATGAACATAATAACCTAAGATCCCTAAACGGTCAAATTTTCACAAATAAGCCCGAGTACGTACTCATCACCTTGGGTACACGGCCTTCACGTGACACAACTAGCACAAATGACTAAAATCCTAAGGCGTAGTGCCGCTACACAAAGTTAGGCAAGATATATACTTACCTCAAAGAAGCTAGACCGATACTCTAAAATGACCTTCTCATGTGAAACAACCTCCGATAACTTAAATCTAGCCAGAATAACTTCATCTCATGAATAAAACAATAGGAAACGAATCTGGATAATAAAGCTTCAATCTTTAATAAAAACTAAAAGGTCAACCCAAAATTCAACCCTGGGTCCGCACCTCGGAACCTGATAAAATTCACAAAACCCAAACACTCATTCCGATACGAGTTCAAGCATACCAAAATTATCAAATTCCGGTATCGAATCGCCCTTCAAATCCTCATTTTACATTCTTGAAAAGTTTTACAGAAATCCCATTTTCTTCCATTCAATTCACTAATTAATAATATAAATAGTTATGGAATCATGAAATACAATCAATTTCAGATAAAGAACACTTACATAAACCAAACTCGTGAAGAACACCCCTCTAGAATCGCCCAAAATCGAGGTCTACAACTCCAAGAATGTTTAAAATATCAAACCCTACACATTTAAATATTCTACCCAGCCATTTCCGCATTTGCAGACGAAATTGCGCTTCTACGCTCTCGCTTTTGCGAGCCAAATCTCACATCTACAGGCTTCACTTGCCATCCCATATTTCGCACCTGCAAGCCAACCTTTGCATCTGTGATTCCGCAGGAGCGACCAAAACCCCGCAGAAGCAGACAGTCGAGCTGAGCCACAAACTCGCATCTGCGATCCCTCTTTCGCAGATGCGACCTCGCACCTGCGGTCCCCCATCGGCAGAAGCAAATCATTAGGACATGCACCAATGTTGCAGAAGTGACCAAACTCAGGCAGAAGCGATCACGCCCATGCGCTTCAAAAATGCGCAAGTTCAATGCACTAGAACCAGACATGCCCTCATGACCAAAAATGATCTGAAACTCGTCCGAAACTCACCCGAGCTCCTCGAAACACGTCCGAATATACAAAGAAGTCCTACAACATAAGGTGGACTTACTCAAGGCCTCAAATTACATCAAACAATGTCAAAACTATGAATCGCACCTCAAATCAAACCTAACGAACTTATA
Organism: Nicotiana otophora; assembly: GCA_000715115.1. NCBI lineage: Eukaryota > Viridiplantae > Streptophyta > Magnoliopsida > Solanales > Solanaceae > Nicotiana > Nicotiana otophora. Next base: position 79,045 of record AWOL01S0038790.1, read on the forward strand.
AATTTTTCAAATTCTATAACTCGCGCTGAAACATATCGAATCAATCCGGAATAACCTCAAATTTTGCATGCAAGTACCAAGTGGTATAATAGAGCTAATCCCACTTTCAGAATTGCAATCTGATCCTAATATCAACAAAGTCAACTTTCGGTCAAATATCTCAACCTTCCAAAACTTTAACTTTCTAATTTTTGCCAAAATGCATCAGATTATGCGACGGACCTCCAAATCCAAATCCGGACTCACGCCTAAGTCCACAATCACCATATGAAGCTATTTGAATTATCAAAATACCGTTTCAGAGTCGTCTACATAAAAGTCAAACTCCGATCACCTCTTACCACTTAAGCTTCTAAAACAAGATTTAACCTTCCAAGAAAATCCCAAATCATCCGCAAACCAAACGCGACCACACATGCAAGCCTTAATACATAATATGAAGTTGTTCGAGACCTTAAGCCACCGAACAGAACACTAATTCTCAAAATGACCGGTCGGGTCTTTATAGTTTCCTTTGGCATTATTTGATTTTGTTGAGTTGATTGTGTCTAGTTTCAAGTCGTTCGGAGGTCGGTACGCATGGATGGTATTTCTAGAGTATTGTTTGGCTTGATCTGTATTGGATTTGGCTTATTTGAGGTAAGTAACACTTCTAAACTTGGTGCTGAGGGTATGAATCCCTGAAATGCGTGTTATGTGATTGGTGTTGAGGTGACGCACATGCTAGGTGACGGACGTGTGGGCGTGCACAGCGGAAATTGTGACTCAGTTGGTTCTGTGGTACTGCATAGTAATCTAATCTTGTTTCTATCCATGAAATTCCTACGTATTGGAGTAATTGAGTTGTGATTCATGTTAGAAATCATTTTTAGGCTATATACTTATTTTGTTGGTACCCGCTGAGGTTATTTCTCTTGTTGAGTTATTTGCTTAAATTGCAATTACATACTCAGTCATATTCATTCATTTTCATATAATATCTAAGTCTATGTTATTATTTGATTTCACATCATGTTATCATTGTTTCGGCTGATTGGCATGAGATTTGTGAGCCCGAAAGACTAGAGAGATTGATGACTGAGTTGGGGCATGAGGGACGGATTGTGTGTGATAATTATGTGATCGGGTTGCACGCTACAACAAGTTTTATTGATTCCTGATGGGATCGGGCTGCACGCCGCAACAGACCATGTTGGCTTATAGTAGCACTTGGGCGGGATCCGCCCCTCCGAAGTCTAACATATCAGCAGTGAGCGCAGGTATCGAGTGCCGAGTGTACGAGTGATTGAGTGTACCGAGTGATTGAGTGTGAGACAATGATATTAAGTACTCTAAGAGTGTGAGTAAATGAGTTTATCAATGTGATGCATTACATTTGACATGCATACTTGGCATATAGGCATAGAGATGCATTTCCTCATGCTAAACGGTATTGTGACATCATGGCTTCACATGCACATTGACATGTAGGCATAGAGGTGTACATTCTTCATATTATCTGATAATGAAACATCTTATCTGTTGTTGAAAGTTTTAGAAAAAATCTCATTTTTCTAAGATACTCATAGTTTGGTGATTTCAGTGAAAGATTTGGGTTTTACGGTTATACCTGAAAAGCATGCCTATTTTCCATAACTACGAACGAGACGAACATCATATCTTTGAGTTATTATTTGCACTACTTTTATTATATTGTTACGAGTTATTCTTGGCTATTGGTGTTGGACTCTGACTGTTGTCCGCTCATCACTGCTTTCAACCTAAGGTTATGTTTGTTACTTATTGAGTACATGGGGTCGGTTGTACTTATAATACACTTCTGCACCTTGCGTGCATATTTTGGAGGTCACGTTGTTGTGTATGGCGGGAGGTGGCATTGAGGATGTACCTGCGTTTCGGTTATAGATGCCTCTTGTTCTTGGTAGCATTAGAATTATAAATCTGTTTATGTATGTTTCGAACAGATGGTGTATTTATTTCATACCAGCTTTGTAAACTCTAATTCTTAGAAACTCATGATTTGTACTACCAGTCGTTGGGGAATTGTATAAAATTTAGTTATTTCATTTTTTACTTATATCATTATCATTATATTGTAGTTTATTGTTAATTGACTTACCTAGCGAGTTGGGTTAGGTGTCATCACGACTAGTTAAATTTTGGGTCGTAATAATAGTAATGCCAATAAGTTTGAAGAATTAACCCATATAGTCACCCGCCCAACCATTTAAACTAAAAATCACCGATTGAGGTATAATATATGCATAATTTATATATTATATATGTTTAATTATGTATAATTAATGTATAATCTATGTATATGGGTAGAAAAAGTAAACGATAAATATTGCCGGCTATTTGTGTAAAGCTCCCAATAAATTTTACAGTCAAAGTAGGACGCAAACCTCTAGAAGAAGTCTGTTGGATGAACAAGTACGCCATCTAGTGGTGGTGGAGTTTGCCGTCAAAGAACAGATATAACATATGCAACCGCATTGTTAGGAAACAGAATTGCTTAGAAGTTCTGGAAATGAGTAATGGTTTCACTACTAAAAACTGCTTAAATTCGTCCACGAAAACCGACCGAAATCGGTCAGAAATTGAAAAAACGCGACCAATTTCCAACCGCTTTTAATTGGTCAGAAAAATGATGGTCGCTAACGTGTTGCGACCGAAACCAGTCAAAATTTTTTGATCGAAATCGGTCGGTTTATTCAAAGGTTGACTGACTGTCAAACTTCATTTACCGAACGAAATCGATCGGTATTAATTAATTTTTTTTTATTTCATTTTCAAATACCGACCGAAATCGGTCGGTATTAATTAAATTTATTTTTTATTTAATTTTAAAATATTGACCGAAATCGGTCGGTATTAATTAAATTTATTTTTTATTTAATTTTAAAATATTGACCGAAATCGGTCGGAATTTTAAATAAATAATAATTTTATTTAAATATATAATTATTTGTAAATTGTAATAAATTGTTAATTTACTTAAATAAATAAATTTAAATTCATAATTTCGAACAAATTCGGTTGGAAATTTTGAAGTTTTGGTCAAAAAAATAATATTTTCGACCGATTTCGGTCAGTTTTCTGGGTAAATACTGGGCAGACAATGCCTGCTTTTAAGCTACACCACCTACCAATTACAATCAATATCCATCGTATAATGGCAGCATTACATTGCTGCCATTCAACCATAATTAATCAACAATTAAATAACCATAACAATAATAATTAACTAACAACAACAACAATAACAATTATCTAACAACAACAATAATTAACCAACAACAACAATTAAGCAACAATGCTAATAACAACCACAACAACAATGCCAACAATAACAACAACTATACAAATATTCAATAACAAAATAATACCAATAATACAATCATCATTCAAAACTAGTCTCAACTAAATATTGACAAGTTCAATACTTTGTTTAGCAATACACACTATTCAATGAGTGTTTTATATTGCACTGTCTCCATTGTCGACATGGTTGTAAGGATCACGACAAGAAGGATTAGCACATAGGGAAGGCTCACGAGACTGGGGAATAGAGAAAGCACCACTAGCAAGAAGATTGGCCAACTGACCTTGAAGGAGATTAAATTGTTCGTCCCTCTTTTATAGCTGAACTTGAAGGTTACCAAATTGTTCATCTCTCTTTTGTTCTCTAGCCTTTGTATCTTTAAGCTCTGCTGTCAGCTTTGCGATCTTCTGTTCCATAGATGAGATAGTCGACCTATCAATTGCCTTGCCTCGGGCGGAAGTCCCTATACCTTGTAATCCATCCCCGTAGCGCCGAAATGATCTCTCTGAAAGGTTGTATGATATCCCCTTTTTAGGACCACCGACAACATCCAACCATATCCTCTGCGCTTCTTCGTCTGAAAGGGGTGGTCGTTCGCCTTTCTCATTCGGTGGCAAGCACTGAGTGTACTCCTCCACATTAATCTTATAGCGGCCCTTTATTTAGAAAATAGAAAATTATTAACTATATAATATTATAAACATTTATAGTAGTTATGAAACTTACATATGCAGTCTCCGCCAGGTCCTCGACCCATCTAGTTGGATCTGTCGGTGCCTTCTTCTTTCGGATGTGAGTCTCCATGAATAACTCATCATGAGTCATATTCCTCCTATATTATTTTTCCTACAAATATAATAAAACATGTTAACTAAATTAACATATATAAATGTAGTTAGGTAAAAATAGATGTAAATATTTTAAGGAATTACCAGTAGTCTCCTCGTAGCCCCCATGCTCCTTGCACCCACACAGTGCAAGGAGCGACCCTTTTCAGATGCTCGGGCTTTCTTTCCCAGTTCACTCTTCTTCTCGAATTTCTCGGTGGTCCAATACCTCAGGAGATCATTCCATAAATGCGGTAGAACCCATGAAGACTTCTTGCTCTTCTTTCGAGCGGAGGAGAGGGAATCAGATAGTCTCTTGCGGCATTTGAACTCCCAATTTGCACAAATTTCACTGTTATACCGGTCCTCCCAGGCACCCTTAGTCTGCAAATAAAGTATATAACGTTAGATGAAAATATTATTAATATAATGCTTAAATAGATAAGAATTGTATTAAAACCTTAAACTGGTTGAACATTTGTTGCACGAGCTCTGGTGGAAAGTCACTCTAAGTCAGATAGGGTGCATTATACAACCGGCCATGAATTTCAGTAATTGTCTTTGTAACCTGATGATTAGGTATGAACCTGCAACATAGAAATTACATTAAATAAACAAGAGTAGCTATTATAATTCAGTAACAATGAAGAAGTAATAAATAAATCTTACACATTGCCCTCAGGCCTGATAATTATCCTATGATAACGATTATACCGCACTTCATCTGGATCATCATCCTCCGATGAATCTGAAGTGTGCACAGAAGGGGAGGCACCTGGCTCAACACTACTATCCCGAAGATGAAGTCTAGAAATGCTAGGAGACGAACTCCGTGGAGAGGGAGACTGGGTCCCTGATGAAGATGGTTGCGATCCAAACCCCTGCATCGATCTAGACCCCTGTTGCGATCCGGCCGGCTGAAATCTAGATGGATGCGATCCAACTGCTGATGAAGGAAATAGAGTAGATGACGGGTGTACCACATGGCTCTGTGACTGCTGACTCGATGGACCCATGTAACTACATGTAGGATCATATGAAGGAAGCGGGGTATAGCCCTATGGCGGAGAATGGTAATAATACTACTGGGAGGGCGAATAGTGGGTAGTATGATGAGTAGATGGATGTGGTGGAATAGATGTGTGCCTAGAAGATTGTTGCCGCCCATCAGCAGCAGAGGGATGCAAGTGCGGAGTGGAAGGAAGCGAGGGTGTAGCACCATCATCATGATCAATAGGCCTTTTATCCTTCCTAGACCTACCTCGACCCCTACCGGCCATCTGCATAAATTAAAGAAAATGTTAGAATTGAGAATATAAATCTATATAAGTTGAGAGCACTTGAAAAAACTAACATGCTAGTCGTCTTCGTCGACGTATCCTTCCTCTTCACTTATTTCATTTTCATTAGGTTTTCTTCATCCTCATTTTCTATAATTGTTATTTCCTCCATATCAACTTCTTCTAATATGCGTTGAGGATGCTCCAAGTCATTTTCTAACTGACCATCCACCATTTGGTTAACACTTGAGGTATCTTTTTGGTAAGCAACATCTAGCACATTCTCAAATTCCACCCTACCAACATGCTTTGTTTTGATTATAGCCATCCAATCAGCCTTATCCCTCCGCAATGGATATGGAGCATAGTACACTTGCCTAACTTTTTTTGCAATTATAAAAGGATCATAGTGATCCTACTCCCTCTTTTTATTAACCTCAATTATGTTGTACTGCGAGTGTACATTTGTATCTCTTCTAGGTATTGGGTCAAACCACTTGCTTCGGAAAAGTATGATCTTCTTATTTAGCCAACCTGGATATGACAATTCTAGAATCTCTTTGATCATACCATAATAATCATTTTCCCCATCCCGGTTGCCTTCACCACCTTTGACACACACCCCACTGTTATTTCTTTTTTTATACTTGGAGCATTCCTCGGTGTGAAATTTGTAACCATTCACATAATACTTAGACATAGTCGCAACCGTCGATGCAGGTCCCCAAGATATGTCTTTCAAAAATTGATTAACACCGTTATTTGGATTATTGACCTACATTTAGCGTTAAATAAATCACAAGTGAGCAAGTATATTCACATGTATGTATATGCACATGTAAAAAAGTATGTAAGATGCACTTACACACTCTTTAAACCATTTCTCAAATGTAGAATATACAGCACTATGACCAAATTGACTCACGAAGTCATTGAGCGACGATTGAAACTTATTTGTTAGTTGTATCAACCAAATTAAATAGTAGTCGATGTAAATTATTTTTACGTCAACACTTGCTGAAGAAAGGGTTAAACTTCCGGACAATTTAGCAACACATGATTTGAAGCTGATTTGTACTCCATACTACTTAGGCCCATTTTTGTTCGATCTTTAGCACCTCGGCCTGGTTGATTGAATATGGACATTGGTGGATATAATGGATCAATCTCAATCATGATATTGTGCCGATTGGGCCTATTTCTAGCACATGTCACATGAATGTCAAAGTAGTAAGAACAAAAATGAGCAGTTTCCTTTGCAAGATAGGCTTTGCATATGGATCCTTCAATCCTATTCCTCTATTTAACAAATCATTTACACTTGCCGATAGTCCTGCACATTGTCATATTAGACGATAATGTTAAAGAAAATTACAAGAATAAATAAAGGTTTGATCATTACCTCTTGAATGGATACATCCACCTGCATTGAACCAGGCCTCCAAGTCGCGCCTCGTGTACAAGGTGAATTGGAAGGTGTTCCATCAAATTAAAGAAACCTCATGTAAAACTCCTTTCCAGCTTATTATTGATTACAGGAATGTTCCGATTCATTTGAAATAGGTTTTCTTCCCTTAATGTGGTAGAACATAATTCTTTGAAGAACAAACTTATCTCTGTGATGGATTTCCATATATTTTCAGGCAAACCACAAAATGCAATAGGAATTAAGGTTTCCATGAAGATATGACAGTCATGACTTTTCATATAAGTCAGCTTTCCCTCAACCACATCGGCACGTTTTCCCAGGTTCGATGCATAGCCCTCGGGCATCTTTAGGTTTGTAACCCACTCACAAATTTGTCATCTTTGTTCCAAAGTGAATGTGTAGCTGGCCTTGGGCTTGATCACCTTACAATTGTTCCTAGACTGCAAATGTAATTCAGGTCGCTTGTAATATTCTTGTAAGTCTAGTCTAGCCTTCGGGTTATCTTTTGTCTTATTCTTATCATCCATCACAGTGTTGAACAAATTGTCAAAATAGTTCTTCTCAATATGCATGACATCAAGATTGTGTCGGAGAAGATTATCCTTCCAATATGGCAACTCCCAAAATATGCTCTGTTTTGTCCAGTTATGAGTAATATCATATCCAGGAAATCTAGAAGGTGGGACCTCGGTAACGTTAGTGAAGTTCTGAACCCTCTCCCAAATTTCCTCATCGGAATAAATTAGAGGTGGCAAATCATGTTCAACTGTATTCTTTTTTAATGTGTTCTTCATCCTTCTGAACTCATGATCAACTGGCAAGAAATGACGATGACAATCAAACCATGACTGCTTTCAGCCATGTCTTAAAGTGAATGCTTTACCATTTTCCATGCAGTATGGACATGCTAACTTTCCAGTAGTCATCAACCCAAACAACATTCCATACGCAGGAAAATCATTAATGGTCCACATTAAGTTACCATGCAAGTTGAAATTTTGCTTAGTTTATATATCATATGTCTCAACTCCATCATACCACAACTGTTTAAGCTCATCAATCAGAGGTTGTAAATATACATCAAACAAACTCTTTGGATTGCGGGGACCGGGAATAACACAATTTAAAAAAATATATGGACTAGTCATACACATTTGAGGCTAAAGATTATACGGCGTAATAAAGACCGGCCAGCATGAATATGGTGTTGCAGAAACAGGAAATGGCGTGAAATCATCAGCATACAAACCCAACCAAACATTCCTCGGTTCACTAGCATAATCCGGATACATCCTATCAAAATGCTTCCAGGCTTCCCCATATGAAGATGACACATAATACCGGGCGGCCTTCTATTTTCATAGTGTCATCTCATATGAGGAGCGGAACTCATCGATACGTACAACCTCTTTAATCTATGAATAAGAGGTAAGTAATGCATCTTCCCGCTGAAAAGCCTCTTAAAACGAGGTTTTTCACAAAATTTACAACTTTCTAAATCTGCATCACCCTTATAATACAACATGCAACCGTCTTCACAACAATCAATTCTCATAGACGAGAGTCCTAACTTAGAAACCAATCTTTTAGCTTTATAGAAATCTTCAGGTATGTTGAAAGTTGGGTCAACTAGTTCACTCATAAGGCCAATGAAATAATCCATTCCCGCTTGAAAAATATTGGTATCTGAGTTGATACTTAATAATCTAACCACAACAGACAACTGAGAGTGCATACTCCCTTCCCTTAGTGGGCGACTAACGGCCTCTAACTGTTCATAAAAATATTTTGCCTCTTCGTTAGGAGGTTGTTCAACACTTTCATGGGTTTAAAAATCGAAGTGCATCCCAAAAGCATCCGCAACCATTTTATGGTATCTAGGATATTGAACGTTATTCCCCACCGACCTACTACTTTCACCAACAACTACGTTATGAAATACACAATCACTACAATCAATCTCTCCATGACTAGTCCACACAAAATAATTATCCATAAACCCTTTTTTATAAAGATGAGTCTTAACATCCTCCGATCCAAAAATATGCAAGCACTTGCACTTCACACAAGGACACCTACTCATCCCTCCAATCCGAAACGGTTCAAGTGACATTGCATGCGTAATAAATTCCTTAACCCCTTCTATAAATTCCTCCCTCAAAAACCGACGATTAGGATAATTTCTATTATACATCCAGCTACGATATTCCATCTACATAAAGAATAAATAAATTACATGTTATATTAATCATAATTCAAATTAATTTATATAATTAAGTTGCATAATAAATTATAATTTGTTAGCACACTCAATTAATCTCCATAATTAGTTAAGCCTAATTTTCTAAAAGCAATAAACACTAATAGAACAATATTATCCCCTAAATTAATAAACCCTAAATTTCTATCATTAATCATATAATTAGACTCGCTAGACAATGAATTAGTTAATCCATTCAATTAGACTAATTCAATTATACTAACTCAAGGTTCATAATTTAAGGTAGCTCTATCATTAATTTGAATTCTATTTGTTACGACCCAAAACCTAACCCGTCGTGATGGCGCCTATCGCGGTACTAGGCAAGCCGACCTTTCCAAAACACTTTCAAAATTTAACAGAAGTTAATTAAGGCATTTAAAATAATCGGAGTTTCTCATAAATACGGGGTAAAACCCAAATAAAACATAAGTGTGGAAAACAATAGGCCGACATCGGGGTGTCACTACGTCATGAGCAACTAAACTCTAAATCTAAAAGACAATGCCTACAATAGTCTGCGTCTAGATATCAATACAGATAAAGAAAGATAATAAGGAAGGAGCACAAGATCTGCGAACGCCGGCAGCTACCTCGTAAGTCTCCGGAAGATCAACGCGCACGAACTCAATGACCTTGTGTCCAGTCACACCCGAATCTGCACACATGGTGCAGGGAGTAACGTGAGTACTTCCAACTCAGTAAGTAACAAAATTAAATAAGGAACTGAGAAGCAGTTACGAGCTACACAAATGCAGTTCATTTCAGTAATTTAGACAAAACAAGTAGGCATGCTTTCAATTCGGTGTTTTAATTCAAACATTTCAAGTTCAGGTACAACAATATAAGCCCTCAGAAAATGTCACAACAACAACAATTAGCAACGAAGTGCAATCAACAGAATAAGAGCAAATACAGCCTCACAGGGCTACTGTCACTCATCTATCTCAACAACTCAATCACTCGGCTCTCAGCCTCAATGCTCATAATCAAAGGTACCTGCACTCACTGGGGTATACAGACTCTGGAAGGGCTCCTACAGCCCAAGCGCTATATTGTTGCGGCGTGTAGCCCGACCCAATATTGTTGCGGCATGCAGCCCGATCCATATATTGTTGCGGTGTGCAGCTCGATCCAAGTACTGTTGCGGCATGCAGCCCGATCCAATATCATGGCCCGAAGGCTTGTTGCGGCATGCAACCCGATTCAACATTTACAGCGGCACACAATCTGGTCCAACATATCTCACACAGCTCTCAACCAACACTCAGGGCCTATATCAGTCACTAGCCTTTCCAGCTTCACAATTATCACAACAATAGCCCAAACAAAGACTATAACAAGTACAAATCAAATCTTGGGAGAGACCTGGGACAAAATGCATAAGCAAAATAATGGCTGAATACAAAACAACAATTTAACAGCTAATACAACAAGTTCACGACCACTGCGGGTCCCAACAGGGTTTCCATATAACCTAAGCATGGTTTCTAACATGTAAGACAGCCAATAACTCGAAAATAAGAGTGAACAGTTAATAAAAAGGTGTATTTGACTTTATAGTCTATCGGGACGGACCAAGTCTCAATGCCACTCAATGCACGCTCACACGCCCATCACCCAACGTGTGTGTCACCTCTAAATATCAACAACATATGAATTTCTCGGGGTTTCATACCCTCAAGACCAGATTTAAGACTGTTACTTACCTCAAACCGAGCAAATCTCTATTCTGCTATGCTCTTGCCCCTCGATTCGGCCTCCAAATGTTCCGAATCTATTCACAACCAGTATAATACCATCAAGATACGGTAAAGGAATGAATTTTACAAGACTGATCAAACATATCTCACATAGCTCTCAACCCGGCAATCAGGGCCTATATTAGTTACTAGCCTTTCCAGCCTCACAATTATCACAACCACAGCACAAACAAAGACTATAATAAGTACAAATCAAATCTTGGGAGAGAACTGGGGCAAAATGCATAAGCAAAATAATGACTGAGTACAAGACAATAATTTAACAGCTAATACAACAAGTTCACGGCCACTGTGGGTCCCAACAGGATTTCCATATAACCTAAGCATGGTTTCTAACATGTAAGACAGTCAATAACTCGAAAACAAGAGTGAACAAGTAATAACAAAGGTGTATTTGACTTTACAGTCTATCGAGACGGACCAAGTCTCAATCCCACTCGGTGCACGCTCACACGCCCGTCACCCAATGTGTGTGTCACCTCTAAATATTAACATCATATGAATTTCTCGGGGTTTCATACCCTCAAGACCAAATTTAAAACCCTCAGAGAAAGAAAGATAATAAGGATGGAGCACAAGGTTTGCGAACGACGGCAGCTACTTCGTAAGTCTCCGAAAGATCAACTGCGTACGAACTCAATGACCTCCACGTCCAGTCACACCTGAATCTGGACATGGTGCATGGAGCAACATGAGTACTTACAACTCAGTAAGTAACAAAATTAAATAAGGAACTGAGAAGCAGTGACGAGCTACACAAATGCAGTTCATTTCAGTAATTTCGGCAAGAAAAGTAGACATGCTTTCAATTTGGTGTTTTAATTCAAACATTTCAAGTTCAGGTACAATAATATAAGCGCTCAGAAAATGTCACAACAACAACAATTAGCAACGAAGTGCAATCAACAGAATAAGAGCAAGTACAGCCTCACAGGGCTACTGTCACTCATCTATCTTAACAGCTCAATCACTCGGCTCTCAGCCTCAATACTCACAATCAAAGGTACATGCGCTCACTAGGGTATACAGACTCCGGAGGGGCTCTTACAGCCCAAGCGCTATATTGTTGCGGCGTGCAGCCCGAACCAATACTGTTGCGGCGTGCAGCCCGATCCATATATTGCTGCAGCGTGCAGCCCAATCCAAGTACTGCTGCGGCGTGCAACCCGAACCAATACTGCTGCGGTGTGCGGCCCGATCCATATACTATAGCGGCGTACAGCCCGATCCAATATCATGGCCTGAAGGCTTGTTGAGGCGTGCAACCCGATCCAATATTTACTGCGGCGCGCAGTCCGATCCTCTCACATAATTCTCAACCCGGCACTCAGGACCTATATCAGTCACTACCCTTTCCAGCCTCACAATTATCACAACAACAGCCTAAACAAAGACTATGACAAGTACAAATCAAATCATGGGAGAGAGCTGGGACAAAATGCATAAGCAAATAATGACTGAGTACAAGACAGCAATTTAACAGTTAATACAACAAGTTCACGACCACTGTGGGTCCCAACAGGGTTTCCATATAACCTAAGCATGGTTTCTAACATGTAAGATAGTCAATAACTCAAAACAAGAGTGAATAGGTAATAACAAAGGTGTATTTGACTTTACAGTCTACCGGGACGGACCAAGTCTCAATCCCACTCGGTGCACACTCACACGCCCGTCACCCAACGTGTGTGTCACCTCTAATTATCAACTTCATATGAATTTCTCGGGGTTTCATACCCTTAAGCCTAGATTTAAGACCGTTACTTACCTCAAACCAAGAAAATCTCTATTCCGCTATCCTCTTGCCCCTCGATTCGGCCTCCAAATGCTCTGAATCTATTCACAACCAGTACAATACTATCGATATACGCTAAAGTAATGGATTCTACAAGAAAAAACTACCAAATTAGACCAGGAACCCGAAATTGGTTCAATCCCCCCCCTCCCCCCCGGGGGGGCCAACGTCTTGAAATTCGATAAAATTTACAAAACTATAAATCTCATTCACTCACGAGTCCATACATACGAAATTTATCAAAATCCGACATCATTTGGTCCCTCAAATCCTTAAATTAAACTATCCAAAATCCCAAGCCCTAACCCCCTAAGTTCCACTAATTAGATGATAATATAACGGGAAAACACCATAGATAGGAGTATTAGAACCCAAGCAACTTACCTCACTAAAAACCCATGAATCTCCCTTAGAAATCACTCCAAAAGCTCCAAAACTTGACTTGAAAATAGTGGAAATGAACCAAAATTCGCAAAGTGTTCTATTTATAGATTCTGCCCAGGTCTTTCGCACCTGCGGCTAAATATGCGCACCTGTAGTGCCGCATCTGCGCAAGAACCTCCGCACCTGCGAAAAATCATTAAAACCCCCAACTTCGCACATGCACTCCATATCCGCATCTGCGACCACGTAGGTGCGCAAAAGAGCTCGCACCTGCGGATATTGCCTGACCTCCTCACTTCCGCTTCTGTGGACTTGCAGATGTGACCTCTCCTACGCACCTGCGGTTCTAGCCCACCTTAGCCTTGCCCGCACCTGCGACTTCTCCAAGCGCTTCTGCTCCCTCGCACCTGCGGCTCCCCCTCCGCAAGTGCAGAAATACCAGTAGCAGCAGCTTTGGCTGAATATTTTCAACTTCAAACAATCCGTTAACCACCCGGAATTACTCCGAACCCCTCGGGACCTCAACCAACCATACCAACAAGTCATATATCAACATACAAATTTAGTCGAGCCTTCGAATCACTCAAAACAACATCAAAACATCAAATTGTCCTCTCATTCAAGCCTATGAACTTCTAAACCTCCAAATTCAACAACCGATGCCGAAACCAACCAAACCACGTCCGAATGACCTCAAATTTTACACGCACGTCACAAATGACACCACGAACCTATTTCCACTTTCAGAAATCCATTCCGACCCCGATATCAAATTTTTCACTGCCGACCCAAATCGTCAAATTTCTAACTTTTGCCAATTCAAGCCTAATTCCACTATGGACCTCCAAATTACATTTCGGACGCGCTCCTAAGTCCAAAATCACCTAACGAAGCTAATGGAACTATCAAAATTCAGTTCCGAGATCGTTTACACATAAGTCAATATCCGGTTGACTTTTCCAACTTAAGGTTCTAAATAAGAGACTAAGTGTCTTAATTCACTCCGAAACCACTACGGACCCGAACCAACTAACCCTGTATATCATAACATAGCTGAAAAGCACAAAAGGAAGCAAAAATGACAAAAACGGTGCTATAACTCTCGAAACTACCGGCCGGGTTGTTACACTATTAAAAACCATAAGTTCATAATTTAAAGTAGTTCATAATTTATACATTAAGTTCATAATTTATACCTTAATTCTAAATCTAATGTAGTTCAAACCAAAAACCCTAAAAAATTATTATTTTAGGTAGTTCAATTATAAATCTAAATCTAATGTAGTTCAAAAACCCTATTTAGTCACATAAATACTAAATAGACAAAAACCCTAAAAATTACATAAAATTATATTTCAAAAATTAAAAATGAAAACTCTAATAATTAAGGTAGATTACTAACCCTGAACAACCATGGCAGTGGTGGTGGTGGCAGCGCAACAGTGGTGGTAATGGAGGAGCGGAACAGTTGTGGCGGCGACTTAGGCGTGAGAGAGGAGAGGAGGAGTTTGGGTGGGATTAGGCAAACAATGGCAGTGGGTGACTTGATTTTGGGTGGGATTAGGCCAAAAATCTGTGGGGAAGGGAGATGGATGAAAGATAGAAGAGAGAGAGTTAGAAGATGAAAATGGGGGAGTTTCCCGTCTAGGCTAGTCTAATTGCAAAATTTTCGACCGATTTCGGTCGAAAAAGTTAAAAAATGTTTGACCGGACCAATTCGGTATTTCAATTTTTAAAATATTAATTCAATTCATATAAATAGATTTTAAATAAATAATATTTAATACTTAATTTATATATATATATATATATATATATATATCAATTAAGTATTAAATATTATTTATTTAAAAGCTATTTATATAAAGGATGACAAAAACCGACCGACTTCGATCGGTAATATTATTAAATTATATTTTAATTATTTAAAAAAAAAAATTCCGACCGAACTCGGTTGGAAATATTTAATTATAACTTATTTCGGTTAGTAAATTAAATATATATAATTCTTGTTATGTTAAAAATTAATTGCCTTGGGCGGAAAATCATAATTTCAAATATTCCGACCGAAATCCGTCGGAAATTTTAAAAAATTTTAATAAAAATTTATTTTTTTAGATTATATACAAGTATGACCAGAGCTTGGTCAAATATTGACCAATTACCGACGGAAATTGGTCGGAATTTTTATTTTTTTCTGTTCTTTGACTTTTGCGACCAATTTACTTAATTTTCGACCAAGTTCGGTCGGTTTTTTTCTGACCGACTTCGGTCGGTATGCTTTGGACGAAATATGTCAGTTTTCTAACAGTGTTTGGACAAAAGCTAGAATCCAAATGAAATTAAATTTACGATATTTTGGAAGAAGGTAAGAAGGCATGCACCGAGTTAAAAATCAAGTTAATCAGATTTAAAAAGAATATATGTAATGGAATAGTTGTGACTATTTAATAAAAAGGTACAAAGTCTCTGTTGGGGCTGTTTTCAGACGCTATGTTTTTTAGGATATTTATATTATTTAGAAGGACATTTTGATAATTCAATATATATATATATATATATATATATATATATATATTTGTATGGCTTTCCAAAATAATATTCGTTCTTTCTCCAATACTTTGCATGAGATTACGAGAGGAAAAAAGATAACAGGTACAGATAAGGGCATAGATAATCGAAATTATATAACTCTGGAGACAATAATCACTGTCAATTTTGATGAAAATCTAGAAAATAAAAACAAAAGGTATATATAAGAGTATAAATAGCGTATCTTTTGTTGGGGGTGGAGCGGGGAAGGGTTCACTTACGTTTCTTTAACATATTTTACTTTATGCATATGGATTTTGATTCGGGGTAGGCGGTCGCTCTTCTTTTAATTGGGTTAATATTATTAGATTAAAAATGAAACATAAAAAATATAGAGTAAAAACATATTGCATAGGAAATTAGATGTTCCAGAAATTGTGACTTCTTTAATGTTTTTTTAGAAAACATAATTATATGACTTTGGTAAAATAAGTAATAGTTATATGATTATTAGTGAATTTTACCCGTGGACAGGATCCTAAATCTGGATTCTTTTTAATGTGTATAATCAAAAAACAATAGTAGTACATTTCGAGTCTGTCGAACACAAGAAGTCTTGCTACAATATATGATACAATCAGCATAACTTAGTCATTAACCTAGTCAAGATTTACATAGAAGAAAGAGTAACAACAACATCTACGTATTAAATTATTAATAAAAGAATTTACAATCTTTAGTTTAGGAAAAAAAAAGTCAAAATTCAGAAGAGGAACAACAGAATGTACAAGAAAATTAACTTAAAATGATCTTCACCAGGGGGTAACTTATCCACTGTTAATAAAAATTGATCCTTCACTTGTAAAAGTTTTCGCGTTCATATTCCTCCTTCCTTTTTTGTCTTAAAATTGTGCTTTGAGCTTGAGATCCCTCTAAAGGAGGGAACTAAGTACCACCCAATTGAAGTACACAATATTGCAAAAGACCTTCCATAAATAGCTAGCAAAATCAATATCAATATCATTGTCATTAGCAAGTAATTATATTGAGGCAACGTTCTCTTGGATTCTGCTTTAGGTTCTTGATCTTGATTTGCTATTTCCTTTGAATTGTTCAGCGTCTTTTGAGTATCATTTGTGGTTTGTTTTTTCTTGACAATTACAATGGTCTTGCATTCATTGGAATTAGAAAAAACAAAACGAACCAAAGAGATATCATCACCGTCCAAGCCCATTTGGGTGTATATCTTTTGTTTCTTTTCCTCCAGATCAGCCAAAAGTGCAGAAAACTTATCAAGGCCCCTGTTTGCATATGGGTTTCTCTTTTTTCTGGTTCTTGACAAGAACTTCCTCTTGGTGTTTTTGGTAGTTGAGCAAGGACTCAACAAATTAGTTTCATCAATATCATTGTCTTTGAGATGATGATGAAAATTTCCACAGATTAACCGTTTGAACATGTTGAAAGAAAATTGGGATATACGAATTCAGGATTGTTTGGACAGGGGATGAAATATGAATGTTGTTTTGGTCGACTTTTAGTGTGGGATTCAACCGAGGAAAAAAGGATGAATTATAGCTTATTTAAGTACATAGTCAATTTGGAATATTTGATCCAAACGAGAATAGTCAATTCATAAACAATTCCGCAGAAGCTTCTTTGAGGATTTTATTTGACTTCCAAATTCTTGCAAGGGAGGTTAACTCCCAAGTAATGTCGTACTTATGAAATAAAATAGTAATGTAGACTAGAGCACACGAGTTGGCTCTGGGCGTTTGATGTAAAAAACGTATGGTCAAATAGCATAGCCACATATTCAGCTTTTGCAATGTACCACTTCAAATGTGTTTTACACATTTGGTATTATCTTAAAAAGGTTAAGCTACACAAACCTATAACGCCACAGCGGAGGGATTTGTTGAAGCTGGTCCAGAACTGGCAGGCTTCCTAGGAAGAGGTGTAACGATCATACCAGCCCAATCCGCCCAACTTTTACCGGGCTTTAATAATATGTACTTCCTCCGTTTCAATTTATGTAAACTTATTTTTTTTTAATCCATGCCAAAAAGAATGACATCATTCCTTATTTGGAAATAATTTACCTTTATGCAATGATTTATAACCACACAAAATATATGTGCCTTATTTTACACCACAAGTTCAAAAGTCTTCTCTCTTTTTTAAATTCTGTGCTCAGTCAAATGAGTTCACATAAATTGAAACGGACGGAGTATTATTTTCTTATGAACTGGTTAATTATCAAGACTTTTTTTCTTTTGCTATGGTCATATATAACACATCAAATAATAAAAAAAGTTATTTAAAGATATTTTAGCAAAGCTACTCATTATTCAATTTGACTAAAAACCATCCGAACTTTAGATGAGCTTAAATGAGTTGAGTCAAGATAAGTTGAGTTCAACAAATAAGCGGGTCAATGACCAGCCCAATTTTAGACGAACTGGATGGATCAAATGGATTTGGGCTCGAATTGCCACCCCTATAAAAATCCATGCACTAAATAATTAAACCACAAATATAGCCGAGACAAAAAAAAAAAAAAAAAAAAAAAAAAAAAAANTATAAAGTTGCATTAGGATCTATGACATGGGCTATATGATAAAACATCCCAGAAGCCTGTGGTCCAATCTTATCTTCGAAAAAATGGAAGTGCAAGTTCTCATTCACAACGTCCCACTCGAAAATATCATTAAAGTATCGAGCCATGACAGAGGCCAGACGCCTCACGGCTGTAGCTAAAAGCTCTTTGGGTGTCATGGCGTGTAGCCAAAGCTGATTCATGTTAGGTTTGTCCCATAGAACATTGTGGCCTCTAATTGCTATCCCATGATCCTTGAAGAATTGGAACATGGCATCTGGTATTGTGTAGTTTTCTATTCCTTGACGACTTTCTGTCCAGTACCACTTCATTTGATTGGTGAATACGCTTGCTGTAAAACCCTTTTCAAGAAACCATTCTTGATATTTCTTGTATTGGACGAAAGTATCTGTAACACCACAACCAACATGGAAAACGGGTTTTCTGAACTTGATGTTTACTTTCACTCCCCGGATTGGTCTTGCTAATTTGTCGGTTATTTGCAGCAAAATTTTCCTCTTTCTTACCTGCACAAGTCCAGACAACCATATTTCAGACGTGTTTGATTCATTATACATTTTTTGCATATGCATACCATATGCTTCATATAAGAAACATCAGCGAGACCCGTTTAGATCTCCAATAATATATATAGTTCCTCCCTTAACACACTTTTCTTATTAGTCACATTCCTATATTTGGCTCTCTATATAATATATATTTTTTTTACGAGTCAAAGGGAATAATAAAATTATAGACGTGTAAATAGCTTACCCGCCTTATGGCTCTCTGTTGGTGTACACGCCATTCGGTTTGGTTGAACTCCTTCAGGGAAACATTATCCACCCAAAATTCAACGGTCTTATTGTAACACTGAAATAACAAAAGTTATTAGTACCCAGAGATGTCAACTTGTATGCACATGTTAAAGTTTCATTATGACTAGTTTTATCTATTAATCTAGTAGAGGAGAAGAAACTTAGTAGTTTAAGTTATACGCACTAGCAATGTAAATAATATTTACATAAAAAGTCCTTAATAAAAAAAAAAAAAAAAAAAAAAAAAAACTAAGAAATCTAAATTAAAGTATTGTATACCGCCATACAGGGTAAAGGCCGAGGGTATATAAGCTCGGGAGGGTCAACTTGTGGAGCATCGAAGAATATGAGTTGAGAGTGATAAATCAAAAGATTCCTACGAACTCAAGCTATGATGGATAACCTCGAAAGTCAAGAGCGGTCGGAAATTAGAGGCAAGAACGACTTTTTCCAATAAGTGAAACATGTCTCAAGTTCTGAAATAGACGGGACTACCCTTAAGGGTAGAGCGTCATTGGCCCCCAGAAAATTTGGAAAAACTGTATGTATACATATGTGTATGTATTTTAAATAACATGTATATGACACTCTAAGACTTAAATCTTAGACAGTTATATTGGTCGATTTTGGGGAGAGGAATACAACTTGACTTTTAATATATTGTCTAGGTTCGATTCTCACTCCAGCATTTACTCAAAATTTTATTCTACAATGGTGGCCCCGCCACTTTCAAATCCTAGAGCTACCTCTAAGTATAAGTGTCTTGGCAAAAGTTGTAGTTCGTGAAATCTAGTTTCTAATGCATCAATATGTTCAATTTGAACTTTACTTTCTCCTAGGGGTGGGCGCTCAGGAGTTCAGATTAAATATGAAAATTTTGGTTTGGATATTCAATTTTCTGATTAAATAAATGACAATCCAAATCCAATCCAAATAAGCTCAGATTGGATCGGATTTTTTAAGTTCGATTTTAGATTAATCGGTTTGGATATTTCGGATTTTCGGTTTTGAGACTATAAATTTGGATGTTTCTTCTTCTTCCAAAAATAAACACCTAAAAAAGGTTTTCATGTTAAATTACATAAAAAGTTCCTCTTTTTCACTGCAATCATCCAAATAAAGTATTCAAGTAATGAAATCATTATCAAGAAAATACAATAAAGACATTAATAAGGTCGATAAGAAGTAACAATAGTAAAACTATGTCCAAATAAAAAGTATTCTAACAGTAACTTAGTAATTAATATCGAATATATGAGATAATGTCTAGTGGGTAGGGGATTAGATTTATTACTATTGGCACATGGATAATGAACTAAATATAAGTATAAAAAATTTGAATTTTCGGATATCCACAAATCTGAAGTATCAAATCCAATATTCAATCCGAAATCCAAAAAGTTTAAAAACTAAATCCGAAATCCAATCCGTAATCCTAAAATTCAAACAAAAAATTCAAAAAAATAGTATTTTAGTTTGGATGTCGGGTTTGCCTGAACTATGTCCGCTCCTACTTTCTCCTGCGACCCAAGCAAAAGGATTTCTATTTAGTTTATTAATTTTTCGGGAAATGGAAGTACTCAAGCTAAATCAAATGCACCTAGAGAATGGCTACTGACCAGTGATCTTGCAAGACCCTAGACTGATCACTCTGAGTCCCTCCGTCTAATGCCCTGACTCTCAGTCTCAATCAAGCAAGAAAAAACTCCTTTTAGCTCATAAGTATAGACCTCCTCCCTCTGCTCATTACCCAATAGATCACTTAGAATAGACCGAATCAAAACCATTAAGCATTATGTAATCATCCCAGACACCGCGTCATGGCCCTTTTATCAAGTTCGCACTGTGCAAGATTTCGACAGCCATTGAGCAAGATTTATTTACTGTTTAACTTCGGCCAGCTTTTTTTCAAGTGTATTTTTATCCCAACTAACTTAGTGTTATTTCCTAATGGGTGTAGGACCTTAAGATCACTGTAAATAGTCTTTTTTGGTTTTAAATGATGAAATTCCTTGTTTGAGTTTCCTCCTTCCGATTCTTTTTCTTTTACTTTGAGTTTATTCGGTTCCTTATTTTAGTTCGCCATCATTTGCGACAGTGAGCATCCTGGACCACCAACAACTTGATGCTGTAGAAGCATTGGAAATAACTATAAATTAAAGCTGCTCCTTTTTCGACTACCATCACCATTGAGTATTGTTTACGCATGCAATTGAATTTGTTCGTTGTTTCTAGACAAATGAATCAAGTTGATCCCAAAAGATAATGAATTAATCGATTTAGATGTAAGATACTTAGTGTATGCGGTCAAAAAAGAGTTTGCCCTTTGTATGGCTAATCGAGACTGGAACATAATTGGACAAGGTTCAGACTCGTGTAGTATCGAACAAGTTAGATTGCCAAACTCAAGATCCAGAGACCGATCAAGATCGAGATCGGCCAAGATCGAGACCAAGCTAAAAAGAGACCGATCGAGATCGAGATCGGCCAAGATCGAGACCAAACAAAATAGAGATCGAGCGAAACCGAGGAAGGTTTATCGAGGCAAAAGACAGAAAATCGGAATATCCGTAATGAGGCGAGAATCACGGCGGAAATCCCGGCGTATATCAAGAAAAGGCTAATTAATTAATCTATCATAGGATTCCTTACTATATATAGAATTATATTAAGAGTAGGACTTCCCTACTATATAAAGGGGGTCTAATCATTTGTATACACCACGTTCACATAATACAAAGCAACACACTGCCTTCTTTCACCCTTCAATATTTTGTTACTCTGATCATACATTAGTAGAATATTCGCTTGGTTCGAGGGTGACCTAACTCGAGGGCCAAGGTCAGTTGATCTGTTTGGTTTGCATTTATCTCTTTTACAGTTAATTTCAATATTAATTTATATATTTTCTCAATTTGTACCAATTTATACTACGTATCCTTAGAGACGCGTATAAATGTGATTGTTATCCATTTTTCGGGTAAACAGTTTAGCGCTCACCGTGGGGCTAAGGATACAACAACAACAACAACAACAACCCAGTATAATCCCACTAGTGGGGTCTGGGGAGGGTAGTGTGTACGCAGACCTTACCCCTACCCTGAGGTAGAGAGGCTGTTTCCAAAATGACCCTCGGCATCCTTCCCTCCAAGAACTCTCCACCTTGCTCTTGGGGTGACTCGAACTCACAACCTCTTGGTTGGAAGTGGAGGGTGTGGGGCTAAGGATAATAGTGGTTATTTGATACAAATCTCTATAAAACACACTATTTTACACTTGCTCTTTAAAGTATCTTTGATTTCAGGCTAAAGATGACGAACTCCCAATTACTGCCCCTGCATATCGATAATGGATCTGGCCATCAAGGTGAGAATAACAGTGTGACGCCCGGGGACGAAAGGCCACTTGTTGACCCCGTTGGGTCTCGGGCAGTGGATCCAATTGGCCTTAATTCGCATGTGGCCATCGACGCGAACCAGCATACTGGTCCCGAAATACCCAAAATGATCCCGAAATACCCAAAATATCCTAAATACCCAAAATATCTGATATGCAGTCCGAAATACCCAAAATATCGGAGAAGATGGGATCAGACTACGTATGATTTTCGAAATGCTGCAAGCTCAACAGGTGGCGATAGCTCAGTTGCAAAGCCAAACCCAGGCACTAAGCAGGGCTGAGCCCGGTCCACCCCAAGAAGTCACCCACAGAACTGGGCAAACCGTAGTAAAGTCAAATGAGCAAGAATCGGGGACTAACCCTGAAATTATAAAAATGCTCGAAGAGCTGACAAGGGTGATATAGTAAAGGGAAAAGAAGATCGAAGCAAACGATAAAAAGGTTGAAACCTATAATTCCTGGGTAGACCAAATCCCTGGGGCACCCCTGATACTGAAGGGATAGGATTCAAAGAAGTTCGTGCAAAATCCTTTTCCTCCGAGTGCGGCCCCAAAACCGATACCTAAAAAGATTCGTATGCCCGAAATACCAAAGTACAATGGAACGATAGATCCAAACGAGTATGTAACCTCTTATACATGCGCTATCAAAGGGAATGACTTGGAAGACGACGAGATCGAGTCTGTTTTGCTAAAAAGAATTGGGGAGACCCTGTCAAAGAGAGCGATGATATGGTACCATAATTTACCACCTAACTCTATCGATATTTTTGCCATGCTTACAGATTCTTTTGTAAAAGCACATGCCGGAGCCATAAAGGTCGAGACTAGGAAGTCGTCCCTTTTCAAGGCAAGGTAGAAAGATAACGAGATGCTCAAAGAGTTTGTATCTCGTTTCCAAATAGAACGAATAGATCTACCACCAGTCACCGGTGATTGGGCCGTTCAAGGTTTCACTCAAGAACTAAATGAATGAAGCGCAGTGGCCTCACAACAGTTAAAGTAGAACTTGATTGAGTACCCGATTGTTACCTAGACTGATATACATAATCGATATCAATCGAAGATTAGAGTCAAAGACGACCAGCTGGGGGCTCTTTCCGGGTCCGTTACCAAAAGGGACGTTGATCGAGAACCAAGGTTGAACAAGGATCGATACCAGCCGTATAATAGAGATCGTAGGGGCATCGGACCTGGGCATAACTCTGAACGAGGTGAAAAGAGATATGATCGAGGCCAGAGCTCTTGAGGGCTCATGATCAAGAATGGTTTCAACAGGCATACCGGACCTACGGAAGCACCGCGATTGTCAGAATATAACTTCAATGTTGATGCATCCGCCATCGTATCGGCTATCGGACGCATCAAGGATACTAAATGGCCTCGACCTCTGCAGGCCGATCCAGTCCAGAGAAATCCCAATCAAGTATGCAAGTATCATGGCACCCATGGTCACAGAACGGAAGATTGAAGGCAGTTGAGAGAAGAAGTAGCCCGGTTATTTAATGAAGGTCACTTTCGGGAGTTTCTAAGTGATAGAGCCAAGAATCATTTCAAAAATAGAGAGTCCAATAGACAAAATGAGCAAGAAGAACTGCAACACGTTATTCACATTATCGTCGGAGGGTTCGATATTCCCCAAGGGCCATTATTAAAATGTACCAAGGTGTCAATCACAAGGGAGAAATGAACTCGGGATTATGTACCAGAAGAAACCTTGACCTTCACCGACGAGGACGCATAAGGGATCATGCAGCACCATAACGATACACTGATAATATCTGTACTCATGGATAAGACTCAAGTTAAATATGTGTTAATTGATCCAGGTAGCTCGGCCAACATCATTCAGTCGAGGGTCGTAGAACAACTCGGCCTACAGGACCAGGTTATGCCTGCGACCCTATTGCTAAACGGATTCAACATGGCATGTGAAACTACTAAGGGCGAGATAACTTTGCTAGTAAACATGGCCGGGACCATCCAAGAGATGAAGTTCCATGTGATCGAGGGTGACATGAGGTATAACGCCCTATTCGGGAGACCACAGATCCACAACATGAGAGCAGTGCCCTCGACCCTTCACCAAGTTCTAAAATTCCCAACACCAGAGGGAATCAAAATAGTCTACGGGGAGCAACCCACCGCAAAGGAAATGTTTGCCGTTGACAAAGTAATTCCAATATCGACATTCTCATCGACGAAGGGGTCAAATTCGAAGGGAAAATAGGAGGCCAAATAGCAATAACAAATGCAGGCCTCGACCCAACTAGAGAAGCAGGAGGCTGACGAAGATGATGATTACGGGGTCCCTCGATCTTTCATAGTCCCCGATGTCTCCGACACTACCAAATCAACAGTCGAAGAGATCGAGCAAATCATATTAATCGAACATCTTCCTGAACGAAAGGTATACATGGGCACGGGGTTAAATCCCGAGCTCAGGAAAAAATTTATTCAATTTCTTATAGCTAACATGGATTGTTTCGCTTGGTCCCATCTCGACATGACAGGGATCCCACCGGAAATCACCACCTATAATTTAAGCTTGAACCCGAAGTTCCATCCGGTGAAGCAAAAAAGAAGACCCCAGTCCGAGGTCAAACATGCTTTCGTCAAAGACGAGGTAACCAAGCTTCTGAAAATAGGGTCCATCCGTGAAGTAAAATACCCCGAATGGTTAGCAAACGTAGTAGTAGTCCCTAAGAAAGGAAACAAATTTAGAATGTGTGCAGATTACAAAGATCTAAATAAAGCATGCCCCGAGGACTCTTTTCCTTTGCCTAATATCGATCGTATGATCAATGCCACGACCGGCCACGAGATCCTTAGTTTTCTCGATGCCTACTCCGGGTACAACCAAATACAGATGAACCTGGATGATCACGAAAAGATGTCGTTCATTACTAAATATGGTACCTACTGCTATAATGTAATGCCTTTTGGATTAAAAAATGTTGGAGCCGCTTATAAACGCCTAGTAAATCGGATGTTCGAAGAACAAATAGGGAAATCTATGGAAGTTTACATTGATCACATGCTAGTCAAGTCCCTACGAGCAGAGGACCATTTGAAGCATTTGCATGAAACTCTCAGTATATTGAAGAAATGCAACATGAAGCTGAACCCGAAAAAATGCGCATTCCGCATTGGGTTAGGCAAATTTCTTGGATTCATGGTAGCTAACCGAGGAATCGAGATTAATCCTGACAAGATTGAAGCTATCGATGGCATCATGGTAGTAAACAACGTAAAGACCGTGCAGAGGTTAACCGGGAGCATGGCCGCCCTGGGGCGATTCATCTTAAGGTCCTCCGATAAGGGCCACTGATTTTTCTCGTTGCTAAAAAAATAAAATAATTTCACATGGACCCCGGAATGCCAGTAGGCCTTGGAAGAACTTAAACGATACTTATCAAACCCGACGCTGCTTTACACATCGAGGGTAGATGAACAACTTTACTTGTATTTGGCAGTATCGGAGGTAGCGGTAAGTGGAGTCCTAGTCCGAGAAGAACCAGGTATGCAATTTCCTATTTATTATGTCAGTCAGACCTTAGGTGAGGCCGAAACTTGATATCCCCACCTAGAAATATTAGCGCTCGCTTTGATAAGCGCCTCCATGAAACTAAAACCATAGTTTCAATATCACCCTATATGTGTTGTAACAACTTATCCACTTCGAAATATTTTGCATAACCCCGAGCTTTCGGGACGGTTGGCCAAATGGGTCATAGAAATCAGCGGGTATGATATTGAATATTGACCCCGAATAGCAATTAAGTCTCAATTTTGGCAGACTTCATAGCTAACTTCACGCCCCCTAGTACCCGAGGTCGAAAAAGAACTGTTGATAAACTCGGGTACGTACTCAGGAATCTGGACCCTCTTCACGGACGGTGCTTCGAACGCAAAAGGGTCCGAACTCAGCATCCTACTAAAACCACCCACAGGCAATGTGGTTAGACAATCTACTAGAACTGGGAAATTGACTAACAATGAGGCTGAATATGAGGTCATGATTGCAGGTCTCGAACTAGCCAAAAGCTTGGGAGCGGAGGTGATCGAAGCCAAATGCGACTCCCTCCTCGTAGTGAACCAGGTTAACAGAACCTTCGAAGTTAGGGAAGAACGAATGCAAAGATACTTCGATAAGTTACAAGTAACTTTACACCGATTTAAGGAGTGGACCTTGCAACATGTGCCTCGAGATCAGAATAGTGAGGTCGATGCCCTCGCAAACTTAGGGTCAACGGTCGAGGACAACGAGCTCAATTCGGGGGCCGTCGTGCAACTCATGAGTTCACTAGTCGAAGAAGGACACGCCGAGATAAATTTCACAAGCTTGACCTGGGATTGGAGAAATAAATACATATAATATTTGAAAACCGGAAAGATTCCCTTAGATCCAAAAGAATCGAGGGCCTTGCGCATAAAGGCAACACGATTCACCTTGTCAGAGGATGGAACCTTGTTCAGAAGAATGTTCAATGGTCCATTAGCGATATGTATGGGACCGGAAGACACTGAGTATGTTCTGAGGGAAGTTTACGAGGGAACTTGCAGGAATCACTCCGGTGTCGAATCATTGGTTCAAAAGGTAATCAAAGCCGGCTATTACTGGATCGACATGGAAAAGATGCGAAAGCATTTGTTCGAAAATGTGAGAAATGCCAAATGAATGCACCAATGATTCACCAACCCGGGGAACTGCTCCATTCGGTCTTGTCACCATGGCCATTCATGAAGTGGGGAATGGACATCATTGGTCCTCTTCTATGGGAACCAGGTAAAGCTCAATTTATTTTATTTATGACAGACTATTTATCTAAATGGGTTGAAGCACAGGCCTTTGAGAAAGTTAGGGAGAAGGAAGTTATCGACTTCATTTGGGATCACATCATAAGTCGATTCAGGATGCCATCTGAAATTGTGTGTGATAACGGGAAACAGTTCATTGGCATCAAAGTGACCAAATTCCTCGAAGATCATAAGATTAAAAGAATCATATCAACACCTTATCATCCTAGCGAGAACGGACAAGACAAATCGACCAACAAAACCATCATCCAAAATCTTAAGAAGAGGCTAACCGACGCCAAAGGAAAGTGGAAGGAAATCCTACCCGAAGTTCTTTGGGCATACCGCACAACCTCGAAGTCTAGTACCAGGTCTGCCCCATTCTCATTAGTTTATGGAGCCTAAGCTTTAATACCTGTCGAAGTCAGAGAACCGAGTATCCGGTTCCGATATGCAATAAAGGAATCAAATAACGAGGCCATGAATACGAGCTTAGAACTATTGGATGAAATGCGTGAAGCCACCCTCGTTTTATTGGCCGCCCAAATGCAACAGATCGAGAGATACTACAATCGAAGAGCCAATCTTCGATATTTTAACATCAGAGGCTTAGTGTTGAGAAAAGTCACCCTCAACACCCGAAATCCCAATGAAGGAAAATTGAGTCCGAATTAGGAAGGACCGTACCAAATTCTCGAGGTCACCGGAAAAGGGTCATACAAGCTCGGAATGATGAATGGGGAACAACTGCCGAGCAATGGAATATATCTCACCTAAAACGGTATTACTGTTAAGGTTCGCCCCTTTTCCATTCCTTTTCCATTTCAGATTAACACTTGCAGGTGGTCGACATGAAACGACGGTGGATTTTTCAGCCTTAGGAACGAAGTTTTTAGGTCTGAAAGCACGTGTTGCACTCTTTTTTCCTCAGACCGATTTTGTCCCAAATGAATTTTTTCGGCGAGATTTTTAACGAGGCAACAATAAAACGTGTTAACTTAGAATCAAGCCCGATTACGAATCGGCACCGAAGATTGATTCAACAATATCCGAGGTTCCTTTACAATCAACCTCGAATACTGGGGGGAGACACTCGGATATACACTATCTTCAAACATTAACTCTAGCGAGAAAACAACTTCATAAAGGGAGGTTCTTGATAGACAAGATTTATTGTAAGGGCCAAACAGTCAAAACAAGCCATGCCCATATAGATCGTTTGAACCCTGACATAAAATATGTACGCATGTATGATTGTCTCGACCGAGAATAAAGAGAAGTACTTTTCTTGCAATCATCTTATGTTTTAAAAAACAAAATCTCTTTACACCTCAAAGTGCCTCGCACTTCTGAAAATAACAAGCCCAAGGGCAATACATAACTGGAATGCAAATGACCACCCCCTCACTCGGGGACTGCTGTCCGACTCAAAAAGCCCAAGTCATTGGGCCTCGGGAGCAAAAGACCTAATAGGCAACTCCCCAATTTCTAAAAGTCACGGCCACCCAGTCAGGGACTATTATCTTGGGCAAGCCCGGATAAAACGAGAAAACAAGCCTAATGGGTAGATCCCTAACTAAAAGGCTACGACCAATTTAACACGGCTCAGAGACGTTCAAAATTCGTAACAAAGGCTACCCTCGGCAAAGTCTCAAACTTAAGATATTTTTGGGGAAAAACTTTGGTAACATCGAACCCCAATAACGCCTTAACCCAGAAAGGCAATAAAGGCAAGGTTTGTGCGAACCCTCGAAAACAACCTTATTGTTTCATGCTAAGGTATTTCAAACTTTGTGAATACAAATAACAAAGCAAAGGAAAAATATGAGAGCCAAAAGGGAAAGAAAAGCATTATATTTATAGTTTTTACAAAGGCCAAATTAGCCTAATACAAAAGTTACAACGGCCAAAAGTAGTTTGGTCTTCATCGGAGGTTGCATCTCCATCCTCGGGATTTTCTCCATCTTTGGATTCACTTAAGCTATCGGAGTCTTCCTCAGGGAAGGCCAGCCTCCGGGCCATGGCTTCTTCTGCTTTGGCATTTTCGATCTCAGCCATAATATCGAAGCCCTCAGTATGAACTCCCTCGAGGTCTTCCCTTTGATCTTGCTATTTCGCATGATCCACCATGCCCTTGGCCTTTGCCTGGTTGACCTCGACGTCGACCTTAAACTGGGCCACTTAAGAATCAACTTTTGTGTTGGCCACGGCCACCTCAGATCTGGCTACGACTGCCTCGGACCTGGCCACTTCGAGTTCATTGCTTGCCTTATCAGAAACGACCAAATCCAACCAAGACTGAAGCTCCTTTATCTTCTCGACCTGCACCGAGGCCTTCTCTTTTGCAGCCTGGAGCTGGGTCTCGGCCGAATCCAATTGTGCTTGGACGATTTACTTTTTCGAGGCTAGGATGTCCATGTTCTTCTTGAATTCTTCCGCCTCGGCCTGTATCGCATCCACCTGCATTTTGAGTCATCCGATTTGTTCGAGCCTCTGCCGGACCTGCAGAATTGGATCGTTAGTAGTTATCTCCAATTCATCCTCACTATCATGAAGCACTCAAAATACCTGCTCGGCCATCTCGGCATGCTCATCCCGAGCTGTTACCAAATCTGCCCGAAGCTTCTCACTGAGAAGCTTGTAGGTGTCACTTCTCTCAGTTAGGTCCCAAACCTCAGTCTCATGCTCCTCCCAGATTCGGAGGAAAGCTTCGTGATGCAACACTGATGCCTGCAAACAAGGAAGAAGATGTTAGAATTATCTACAACTCCAACTATAAAAGAATAATAAAGGGATCCTCGAAGTTACCCGATTCAGAGCGTGTTGGGACTCATTAAAAAGGTAAGAGGCTCCCACCGTGTTCATCACGTCTTGGTCTTCTTCGGTCACCAAAGACCTAAGGTAACTAGCAATCCACACCACGGGAGAGAAAACTCGGGCATCCTCCGGGACAGAAAGCACTATCTTCCGCCTACGGTCGGGGTTAACACTCGGGGCCGGGAATTGGTCCACCAGTTTTAGGCTCGATGAAGACCCAATAGTTCCCGATGATGGCATTTTCTTCGGTACCGGTAAACCACCAAACCCGGTAACATCCTCCGAGGCAGCGGGCTCGAGCCCATCCAAAAATCCCTGGATATCAGTCGCCCCCCTGAATACCCCCGTAAAATCAACTTTCCAACATATTGGCCACATGGATCATAGCGTCCAAAATCTGAGGGGATCTGGAAATATCAACCATCCCGAGCTCGTCCCTCGAGACATCTTCCACTGCCCGAGAAGCCTCGCCCCCGGTTTCTCTCTCGACCATCTCAGTTGGGGGCGGAGTGGCCTCAATGCTTCCTGGTCTAGGAACTTCGGCCAAAGCTCCCTTATCAACCTCCTCCAGTTCAGAGGATTTTTGTATCGAAATATTAGCCCGCACACGGGCCACAAGCGTAGAACTATTTTCCTCTTCTTCTTCTTCGGACTCATCCCTTAATCGGCGGATTAAGTCCGAAGGCATAGCATCAGTGTCCCCCTTAGGCTCGTGAGGCTTCCTCGCCGGTTTTGTTTTTTCGAGCGGGTGGGACTCGGAGCCTTTTCTCTCTTTTTCTCCTTCGTCTGCTTTGGAGCAGGTGGTCGTGGAAGTTATTCTTCGTCACCAGATAGGGGCCTCATTGCAACATCCTTCCCGACACCTACAAAGGAAAAAAGATGAGTAAGTTTGAGAAAGAAACGGAGATGATAATCGATCTAAAAGAGAAACTTACCGCAGTTGTAGGCCTCCCATTGACCCTTTGATAACTCCATCCAAGCATGCTCGGAGTATGGTTTTTGCGAAACCAGGCCCTCGACCCATTGCTTGAGTTCCGACATCTGGGCCACAACTGCAACATCGAAAACATAAATGAGGAAAGAAGAAAGGAAGTAAAATAACAAATAAAAACATTCAAGGGGAGTACTACTTACGATTCATGTTCCATTTCTCAGAAAATGACATGTCTTTAGTATGGATCAGGTCCGAAGTCCTTATTCGGACAAATCGGCCCATCTAACCTCGGTCACGAGCATCGTCGATACTCGAGAACATGGCTTTATTGGCTCGGCGAGCAAGCTTGATCAGTCCCCCTCGATAGAGTTGTAGACTTGTAAAGATGCATAAGGTGATCAAGGTTGAAAAGACACCCCTCTATTTTACTTGTGAAGAATCGGAGGAGAATCACTATCCTCCAAAAGGAAGGATGGATCTGGCCGAGGGTCACATCGTATCTCTTGCAGAAGGTGAGGATGACAGGGTCTAAGGGACCCAACGTGAAGGGGTAAGTGTAAACACTTAGGAACCCCTCCACGTGGGTAGTAATCGATTCCTCAGGCGATGGGACTACCAAATGCTTTTTGTCCCAGTTGCATTCCTCTTTAACGTTTTTGAATATTTTCTTGGTGATCGAGCATATGTACCTCGATACCGGCTCACATCGGCCATGTACCGAGGAGGCCTTTTCGACCTTAAAATCAGTGACGGTTGGGCACTCTACCGGAATGAATTCCTCGGGGTGGGGCTCTGCCGCAGCCTCACCACCGGTGGGTCGTAATGAAGAAGCAGCCTCTTTTTGCGACACAGTTTTGGAGGTTTTCGCCATTGATAAACCAGGAAAAGAGAATTAGGATGGCATATGGTTGGGTTAAAGCTCTAAGAAATTTTGGGTGTAGAAATTATGGAGCAAAGAGATTTTTTGAATAAGAAGCAAGAGTAAAGAGATCTTTGAATGTCAAAGATTAAATGGAAAAGCTAGGGTTCTTATAGGTTGCTGGCGACGGTTCGGGACCAGTAGTGGCCGACCAGCAACTGATGGGAATTAAATGTCTTGGTAACTAAATCGATGGGACGTTTCTTCGTATACATTATAATCGGGCTCATCGCTGACGTCATTACCCATCGAGTCGGAGTTTCAAAAATTCATATCGTTTCTCGCCATCTTCCTTCCGAGAAATGAGGGGACTATCTGTATACGTTCAAAATAGAGTTTGTCCTTTGTATGAATAATCGAGACTGGAACATAATTGGACAACGTTCAAACTCGTGTAATATCGAACCACGATGCGAAGTTAGATTGCCAAGCTCGAGACCTAGAGACCGATCAAGATCGAGATCGGCCAAGATCGAAACCAAGATAAAATGAAACCGATCGAGATCGATATCAACCAAGATTGAGACCAAACAAAATAGAGATCGAGCGAGACCGAGAAAAGTTTATCGAGCCAAAATACAGAAAGCCGGAATATCCGTAATGGGGCGAGAATCACGGCGGTGTGAGCACCTAATTTTTGACTATATTTGAAATTTTATCTTCTACTATGTAAATATTTTTAGAAATTTAATATATTTATTTTAGATTTGTTAAATTTCTTTTATAGGATAAACATTAATAATAATTTAAAAGGTCAAATTAATACTATTAGTATTATTTTTATTTTTTTATCTTTATTTTAAAATAGAATAAATTAAAAAACTGAATTTCTTTTTATTTTCGGATGTGAATAAAATAATAGAAAAATTAAAAGTATGGAATAAAAAATAAAAGTAAAAGTAGGTGGAAATTGATTTTTAAAAAAAGCAAAAGAAAGTGAAAAATTAAAAAAATAAAAGTAAAAGAATGTGGAAATTTTAAAAATAAAAAGTAAAAGAAAGATGGAATTAAAAAATAAAAGTAAAGTTAGTTGAATGTTTATTTAAAAAAGTAAAAGTAAGTGAAAATTAAAAAAGAAAAGTAAAATAAGTGGAAATTTAAAAAAGAAAAGTAAAATAAGTGAAAAATAAAAGACGTTAAAGTAACAAAAGTGGGAAATTAAAAAAATAAAAGTAAAGGAAATTAGAGAATTATTTTTGTTTTACAAAATAAGAAAAATGGGAAGTGGAAATTATTTTTAATTAAACAATAATATAATAATTAAAATCAAATCTGAAAAAATCCAAAATCTTTTTATAAATAGAAAAGAAACGTGGGTAGAAAGGGGGGG
>AWOL01S0038797.1:0-12324 GCA_000715115.1 Nicotiana otophora
TGGTGATCAAGCAATCAAATAATTAAGCGCAAGATTAAATAAATAAACCAATATGATAAAATATAAGACAATTCAAGCTTCAAACTACAACGTTCATGTAGCACCCAAAACTCTAGAACTAATAAACTATGAGATTAAAAGAAGAGAAGAGAAAGAAAAACTAACTAGAAGCCTCCTCCAAGTGTAGTGTTCTTGCCTCCGGTCGCAAAACTCCCCCTCTAAAAATAGTGTTTAATGACTATTTATATGTGTAGGGAAAATACCCAAACGAAATAACCAAGTCCAAGATCAAATAGGAGACAAAATAAGTTTTAAAAACTCAGAACACGCTCGCTACAGGCCTCGCCTCGCGAGACAAAACGTACAGTCCACCTCGCCTCAGCCTGTGCGCCGCAACCTCCATAGCGAGCAGCAAAGCTTGCGTCACATGCTCTATAGCGAGCAAATATTCTCTAGCGTCGCCCAACTGCTTAGCTTCAATTCAATTTTTGCTGCCTAACTTTTCAAACTCTTTTCTCATTCTCGTTTCTTGCTTTTGGTTCTTTTTCAGTTGTTCTCCTTTCTTTGTTTTGATTTCCTTTGTAATGTTAAACTTTATTCCTTGTATATTCAATAATCAAATAATCATAGCTCCAGTCTTGTAGTGTATAAAATACACATAAAATCTCTACTTTGCTCCCAATTTCGTCTTCAATGTACCTACACATAAAATAAACTCAATTAAGCACAAATATAGTATAGTTTAGCATTAAAGCCCCAAAATGTAAGGTAAGTAATGCATTAAAAATATGTAATTATATCCAAACATCATTCATTTCAATATTAAAATTATAATATTAAAGTATATTATTTCTTATGAGGTAGTGGTTATAAATTGGCAAGAAAGTGATCATTACTTTGGTGTAACTCATGAAACCACTAATGTCATGATCTACCACTAATTATCTACTAAAGATTAAATTTTGTAACCACCAATCATGTTTTACTATTTTATTATCCTACTGCTTTGTTATTTATTTTATGGAAGAAATTTTACCCCTATAAATAGTGATGTTTTTTCCTTGTGTTGTAAATGAAAAAATATTTTAGTGTGTATGAAAAAAGTGAAAATTGGTGTGATGAAAAAGAGAGTTAAGAGAAGGAGAAAACCTAAGTTTCTAACTTATTATCTATAAAAAAGAATATTATTTTGTTGAAGGAAGGTGTTCATTTTGGTGGAGCTTTGGACTCAACAACTTGTCTAAAATTTGTTCGAGTCATATGACGTTGTCAGGTTGTTATATCCTGGAGGAGACAAGTCAAGAGTATTATTGATGGACCGGTGAAGATACTACCACAGTGAACTTGAATCTCTTTAAAGAAAGCGAGATATATGCGCCTCAACCTGAAGAATATTTATTTATTTTTTTTTCATCTTATTTTTCAACTGTAATTACTTATAATTTCATCAATAATATGATGCAAGTAATCAGGTAAAGTTTTACTGTAAACATGGTAACATTTTTGTTTTTGGTATCATTTTATCTTCAGCAGAATGAAAAGGTGAGTTACGTATTGGATAATCGAATTATCATTCATCAACTATTTCGCGGTCCCCGAATCACTACTAGATTCTGCTTATCAGGCGTTACGATTCTTCTCGTTGTTTCTCATTAACGCCGTCAATGTTAACGGTGTCCGTCACCGTTTATTTCCCTCAATCTCAAAGCGCTCTCTTCCCTTTCCCCCTTCTCTCCTCTTTCTCTCTCTAGCCGTGGATTTTTGCTGAGCATTCTTTGTAAAGATCTTTTACAGCTAACTCTATTGGATTCTAAGTTAATCTCCCTAAAGGTAATCCTAATAATCCTTTTGATTTATTTTCCATAGTTTTTTACGCAATTTTATATGGTTTTATTCAATTCAAGAACCCTTCATTGTACAGTTTTTGCTTGTAAAAATCTCATCTTTATAGCATAAAACATCCTTTGTACTTATGTTTGGTAATACCCATGTTTGTTTATATTGATTTTATGGTAAATTTTTGAACTTTTTCCTATATAGTGTGTATAAAGGTGAAGGGAATCTTGGCGTAACCGGTAAAGTTACTGCCATGTGACCAGGAGGTCACAGGTTCGAGTCGTGGAAACAGCCTCTTGCAGAAATGCAGGGTAAGGCTGCGTACAATAGACCTTTGTGGTCCGCCTTGGCGTAACTGGTAAAGTTGTCGCCATGTGATCAGGAGATTCGAGCCGTGAAAACAGTCTCTTGCAGAAATGCAGGGTAAGGCTACGTACAATAGACCCTTGTGGTCTGGCCTTTACCCAGACCCGAGAGCTTCACCAAGCTGCCCTTTTTCTTTGTGTATAAAGGTGTTTTTGTGTATATGGGGTTTGTAGTTATGAGGTGCTTTTGTTGATCTTCAGTAGGTGCTGATGTTACATAGTGAAATTGGGTATTAACTGTGAGGAATTAGTAGTGCAAATAAGGGTAAACAGATGGGGGAAGACTTAATTACAAGCTTGTCAATAGAGAATTATCAGCCATCTACATTTTTGTCTATGGATTCAATTGCTACATCACATGAGGAATCAGATAGAGATATGAATAGGCAAATTGTGCTATCGAGGCCGCCGGATATTAATCTCCCTTTATCCGTGGAGCGTAGCCCTCCGCCTCAATCTTGGAACCACGACATGTTTGATATGCTAGATGTTGGACTTGGACACCAAATTAATGAATGTGATAAGCTTCTTGATTTACCTAAAGTTGGAAGGAAATGTGCTAAGAGATTGGATAGTGTTTGGGGTGCTTGGTTTTTTTTCAATTTCTACTTTAAGCCTGTTTTGAAGGAGAAATCTAAGTGTAACGTTGTTCAAGATAGTAATGGGGTGTCGGGATTTGATAAGTCCGATCTCCAACTTGATGTTTTCTTGGTTCAACATGACATGGAGAATATGTACATGTGGGTTTTTAAGGAGAGGTCTGAAAATGCATTGGGTAAGATGCAGTTGAGAAGTTATATGAATGGCCATTCTAAGCAGGGTGAACGTCCATTTCCATTTAGCGTTGATAAGGGCTTCATGCGTTCTCATAAAATGCAGCGTAAACATTATAGAGGCCTCTCCAATCCGCAGTGTTTGCATGGAATTGAGCTTGTTCCATCACCCAATTTATCATGTATTGACGAGGAAGAGCAGAAGAAGTGGATGGAACTTACGGGTAGGGATTTGAACTTTTCTATCCCACCCGAAGCCAGAGACTTCAGTTCATGGAGAAACCTTCCCAACACCGATTTTGAGCTTCAAAGACCCATTCCCTTACCAAAGAGCAATTCCCATCTCCCTTCGAAAAAATTACTAAATGGTACTAGTCTCAACTTGTCAACTCAACCATCAAACCATGCGAACAGCAACGGTTTAGATCTCTCATCTGATTGTGGTAAGAAAAGGAAAGACTTCTTTTCTCATGGAAGTGATGAAGATTGTTCCTTGTCAACTAATCCCGGTTCAAACAGACATCAAGATGGAGAACTATACACTATTGAACCAACTTGGATGAACGAGTTTTCTGGGGTAATGAAAAACGTGTGCGGGCCAGTTGTTGCTGCAAGAACTCTATATGAAGATGAGGGAGGATACTTGATTATGATCACCTTACCTTTCGTTGATCGTGAAAAGGTGAAAGTTCATTGGTGGAACAATATCGATCATGGAATTATAAAAATAACATCTGTCAGCACAGCATGCCCCCCATTCATGCTGAGAAATGGTAGAAAGTTCAAGCTAACCGATCCATCTCCAGAGCACTGTCCTCCAGGAGAGTTCACAAGGGAAATTCCACTTCCAGCTCGAATACCTGATGATGCCAAACTAGAAGCATATTTCGACAAGAGCGGAACAGTGCTTGAATTGAAAGTTCCCAAACATGGTACAACTCCAGAAGTGCATGAAGTTCCTGTTTGCCTTCGCCCTCCAAATGAGTTTGTGCTGTCGTGAGCTAGGTATTGATTGCAGAAGTATAAGGTAGCGCAGATATTCCATTCTTTCTTAAGTTTTTAGGGGGAAATTCAATCTTTGTTGAATAGGTAGACATTTTTGTTTTACTCAACTAATTATGCTGGTTTTGCTTCTGTCATTTTGAGAGAGCTCTAGATTATAGCTCATTAGTCTAGAAGGGGTGTGCTACGGCCAACAGTTAATCGTGCAACGTCAAGTCTGGTTCTGATCAGCTAATCAGAGCCTAAGGGCCTCATATATGATGATACCAACTTATGTGGATCCTTTTGTTGCCGCTGTTTCCATAATGTAATGCGGAGCGAAACCTGAATGTAAGTGGACATATATGTAAGCCATTTTTAATGAATGAGATATTGAATAGTCTATAGAAAAAAAAATGCCAATAGCCATGGATTTACAGAGCTTCTTTGTTTTCCCACTGTATATTCCGTTATTGTTGGCTCTTGGTATATGGAGAATGTCCCAACCTAATGTTCTTAGACGATACGATCTTTTGTACTTTTGATTTATAATCTCTGTTTCTCTATGTGTTACGTTTGGATAATGAGCATCTTAGAGTTACCTATTAAATGATGCATGGCGAAACATGTTATCAATGCAAATGAAGATAAATGTAAAATAAATCAGATAATGAATACCAGCTTATAATTTTCAGAAGTGCCAGTCTCCTGTGTTCTAAATTACAAGGAAGCGTTGGAATTTAGTCTTTAGAGCTCTTCTCTCTACAGTATATTCCCCAGTGACTTTTGCTTTGATTGGGAGTTTATGAATGTGCTTCCAAGTTTATGATCTTTTTGTCTTTTCCTTTGCTGCTTTTAATCAATTGCAATAATGTATCATCTTTTTACCTGCTTTTTTTTGGGATAAGAAGCTTGCATGTTAAGTAGCTTCCCTGTTAAGAGGTTTCATCCATTTATTTATATTAAGTCACTGTTACTGAAACAAAAAGCACCATAAAAGGGAAAGAGAGAAAAGCTAATCTGATTTTAAAGGCTGGGGGTCAGCATATTTACAAATTCAGTGTACTTTAGCTAAGACATATCGCACTTTGCTTTAACGATACTCCGGGAACTAAAATTGTAGGAAAACAACAATTGAAGCTTTCTTTGATTGCTATATGAAACCGCACATCTTAACAAGAAAAAGGTGAACTTTCATTTAAAGAAAGCTTAACTACTAAAACTCTCACGAAAGACTTAACAAAAAACAGATAAACACATTCTGACAACAACTTTTAATCCACTTCTTCAATCTTTGGTCCAGCACCACTTCCACTACCGGCTCCGCCACCAACAGAAGGACCATCTTCATCCATAGTAGCTCCACCTGCACCGCCTTGATACATCTTAGCAATGATTGGGTTGCAAATGCCTTCCAGCTCCTTCATCTTGTCTTCAAATTCATCTACCTCTGCAAGTTGGTTGCTGTCCAGCCACTTGATAGCTTCGTCAATTGCATCCTCAATTTTCTTCTTATCAGCAGCCGGAAGTTGGGAGCTAATTTTGTCATCTTTGATTGTATTCCTCATGTTATACGCGTAATTCTCCAATGCATTCTTAGCTTCCACTTTTTTCTTGAGCTCTTCATCTTCAGACTTGTACTTCTCAGCTTCTTGCACCATTCTCTCAATCTCTTCCTTGGAGAGTCGACCCTTGTCGTTGGTGATGGTTATCTTGTTCTTCTGACCAGTAGTTTTGTCCTCGGCGGAGACATTGAGGATGCCATTGGCATCAATGTCGAAACAGACATTGATTTGAGGAACACCCCTTGGAGCAGGAGGAATACCACTGAGTTCAAACTTGCCTAACAGGTTGTTGTCCTTGGTCCTCGCTCGTTCACCCTCGTACACCTGGATCAAGACACCTGGTTGGTTGTCCGAGTATGTAGAGAAAACTTGCTCTTTCTTTGTGGGAATTGTTGTGTTTCTTGGAATCAACACAGTCATTACACCTCCAGCAGTTTCCAAACCGAGAGACAGAGGTGTGACATCCAACAGCAACAAGTCTTGAACCTTCTCGTTACCTTCACCGCTCAAAATTGCAGCTTGGACAGCTGCACCATAGGCAACTGCTTCGTCCGGGTTGATGCTTTTACAAAGCTCCTTTCCATTGAAGAAATCTTGAAGTAACTGTTGAACTTTAGGAATCCTAGTTGATCCACCAACAAGAACCACATCATGAACACTGCTTTTGTCCATCTTGGCATCTCTCAAACACTTCTCCACTGGCTCCATACACTTCCTGAACAAATCCATGTTCAGCTCCTCAAATCTCGCCCTAGTAATAGTCGAGTAAAAATCAACGCCTTCGTACAATGAATCAATTTCAATTGTAGTCTGTGCAGTAGATGATAGTGTCCTCTTTGCCCTCTCACAAGCAGTCCTCAACCTCCTCAATGCTCTCGGGTTTCCACTAATATCCTTCTTATGCTTCCTCTTGAACTCCTGAACGAAATGGTTAACCATTCTATTATCAAAATCCTCACCTCCCAAATGTGTATCACCAGCAGTAGCCTTAACCTCAAAGATACCCTCTTCTATTGTAAGAAGAGATACATCAAAAGTACCGCCACCTAGGTCAAATATAAGCACATTCTTCTCACCAGCACTGCTAGCCTTCTTGTCAAGGCCATAGGCAATTGCAGCTGCTGTAGGCTCGTTGATTATACGCATCACATTAAGGCCAGAAATGACACCAGCATCCTTAGTTGCCTGACGCTGCGAGTCGTTAAAGTAAGCAGGGACTGTGACAACTGCATTCTTGATTGTAGTTCCAAGGTATGCCTCAGCTATCTCCTTCATCTTAGTAAGCACCATAGAAGAGATTTCCTCAGCTGCAAACTGCTTCTCTTCACCCTTGTAGGTTACAACAATCATTGGCTTGTCACCAGGCCCAGCTATTACCTTAAAAGGCCATAATTTCATATCGCTCTGCACAGAAGGATCGCTGAATCTCCTCCCAATCAATCGCTTAGCATCTGAAATCACAGAAAATTTCCAAAATCCCATTAGAATCAAGCTCCTTATAAAGCGGATATCAAAACCCAATAATAGAGAAGCCATTTATAAGAAATAATAATAACTGCACTACAATCTCAAAATATTAGAGATGGACTACAGGATTCACTATATAGATTCTATTAATTTAAGGGTTTTTTTCTTCTCTCCAGTAACTCTATAATTTATCTTTTAAGACAAATAAGTGCATTCCAGTGCTCAATAACTCCAATCCCAAACGAGTTTGAGTGATTAAATGAGTTCAATACATTCATTCCAATTATTCAGAGATAATATAATTCTAATACTCATATTTAATCTTTTAGGACATATCAGGAGTTCATTCCAAACTCAATAATTTCTCTTTTAGACAAATTAAGCTCATTTAGACTAGATTTCTCTCGATGTCACATACATTGCCACTCTAACATACATATCTCTAACTAACCAAAAAAACTCAAGACAAAAAACATCATATTTGTTAAAATTTTAGTGGTGTTTCTCGTATGTATCCATGTTCAGTGTCTAAATACTGGGTTCGGTTGAACCACAGCTAATAAGCTACATTCGCCACTATCCGTAAAAGTTTACCAAACCAATAAATTTTACAAGTCGTTAAGTAATCACAATTAAGCCAAAGCATGGCCGCAAAATAAAAATCAACTATTAAACTGCTGACTAATTCAGAAAGAAGCAAAAAGTTTCCAGCTTTCACAAACGGACTCCAATCTTATTAATCTCTATCTTCTACCTCAAAAAAAAAAAAAAAAAAAAAGGGTAGAAAAATGATGCAGAAAGTTCAAAATAATTCATAATGTCAATGCTATATACACTGAACTCAATAAATTCAAAGTACCAAGGAATGGGTAACGGAGATGGCAGAATGTAATTCATGCAACCAAAAAAAAAGGGAGAGGTTTTTTTTACATACCGAAGACAGTGTTAATGGGGTTCATAGCCACCTGATTCTTAGCAGCATCACCAATCAACCGTTCAGTATCAGTAAAACCAACATAAGACGGTGTCGTCCTGTTCCCTTGATCATTCGCTATGATCTCAACACGATCATGTTGCCATACACCCACACAAGAATAAGTCGTACCCAAATCAATTCCAATCGCTGGTCCTTCACCTTTTCCGGCCATCTTTCAACCAATCAGAAAACAGAACTCAGAACAAAAACAGAGAGTTTGAAATAAAGACGAGAAAAAGAATAACTGAAGTTTTTCCAATGCAATTAAGCAAATTTCTCTGATTGGAGAATGGAGTGGAAAAGTGCGAGGTTTATAAAGGAAACGTTTGATTTCCAGAACGTTCTGATTGTAAGTTTACAGCCGTTGGATTTGGCTATTATATTACTTTGCTTATTGTAGCTCCATAGCCTTCCCGTTTGTTCGAGAGAATTCCAGTTTCTGAATTTAAAATTTTATTCTAAATTTGACCTCCCAATATTGTGTAGATTCTTCATCCCAGCCGAAATATGGTTAGAGTAGTAATGTGCATTTTTGTCCATTTTTTTTATTTAATCAACGGCGTAATACCTAAAATCCACCACGAATTATTAGTTACATCCCTAAACTATTTGTGGTCCTAATTACCCCTGCACTTGACCTTTTGAGAGCAATTGACTCCGTAAACACTAATATGCGAAGAATGTAGGTGCACTCTCTTTTAAGCGCGTTAAAAATCAACTTCCAAGTAGATTATTTTTTAACTTTTAATTGTCATATAGTCATATATAATGATTTATTTATTACAATTATATATTTTCTCTTGCTTCATCTTAACATATAATGTGGACTTTACTCTCACTTTTATTCTTTTTGATTTCTTTTATAGATATAATGTATATTTGTTCCAACTGCATATATTTTGTTTTGCGCCATATTTGTAAAAGTTTGGTTGGAACTTCGTCATTTTAGCCAAATAGAAAACTTTTAGCAAAAATAATGAAGTACTAGTTGTATATTTTTGTTATTTTTTTCTTTAGATATAGTGTCTATTTATTTTAATTGTGTGTTTTTATTTTTAAGTCAAATTAGTAAAAAAATGGCTACAGCTCCATTATTTTTTACCAAATTAAAAGGTATAGCCAAAATAATGAACTTGCAATTGTACACTCTTTTTATTTCTTCTTTTGATGCAATGACTATTTATTTCAACTCTGTATTTTTACTTTTTCCGATAATATCTGTAAAAAATATATTTTAGAGCTGCATAATTTAGATCTATATAAAAAATTATAGCCAAAATAATAAAAATCAAACTGTGTATTTTTTATATCTTTTTAGATGCTTTAACTATTTGTTTCAACTGTATAAATCTTTATTTTCATGTCAAATTCAAGAAACAATAACTAAAAATTTATTATTTTTAGCCAAATAAAAAATATTAGCCTAAATAATGTATTTCTAGCCAAGTTTTATTATAAATATTATTCAAAAAAGATTATCTAAAAAAGTAGCACACTTAAAAAAGTATAAAATATATTTTATTTTTCAAAAAATGCCACATGTACTGGAAAATCCACGTGGCAGGCGAGTGCATGCTATTTTCCTAGGATGAGATCGTCTAAGGGGGTAACAACTATCGAATAACCAAGTATAAGGAGGGGGGTAATTAAGACCACAAATAATTCAAGGTTGTAACTAATAATACGTGCCAAGTTTAGGGGTAAATGTATTTTGCCTTTAATCAATGGCTTGAAAAAGTTATACTACTATTTTACTCCTTGTATCTTGGAGAAATTGCTTGTCAATCCCCAATTAGTAGATGACCATAACACTTCCCATCCTCGTTATGATTGTTCAAAAAGGTTCTCTATCTCCTTGATATGAAATTTTAGCCTAAGATGACATAAGGTACCATAAATTTAAATTTAAATTTAAATTTAAAGGACTTTGATTTATTTATTGATAACGCAAAATTATAATTTAATTAGATATTCTAGGCGGTTGTTATATTTCTCCTTAAATAACACGATTTCAATAAGCAAGTAAACTGTATAACTAAGGTACTGTGACAAAAAATCGTAGCTTCAACTGTCGGTTTTCTCATAGCTTATAATTATTTCTCTCGCATTTATTATTATTATATGTGTCTAAAAGAAAAAAAATAATATAATATCATGTTGTATTGAAGTATCCCTAAATTTCGACTAGTTATATTTAAAAACGAAAAAAAAATAAACATGGTACACACACTAGTCACGAAATGTAACTCGTAGATAACTATTTAGATATTTAGAGAAGCTGAAATCAAATCGATTGAACAGTCAAATAGTCAAGAATATAAAAGACATGGTAGTGT
This sequence comes from Nicotiana otophora, assembly GCA_000715115.1. Taxonomy (NCBI): domain Eukaryota; kingdom Viridiplantae; phylum Streptophyta; class Magnoliopsida; order Solanales; family Solanaceae; genus Nicotiana; species Nicotiana otophora. The sequence goes on from AWOL01S0038797.1 coordinate 10,300, forward strand.
TTTAAATATTTTTTTCTAGGCTATTTGGTGCATGGATAATTGTTAATATTAGAGGTTCTGTTCAATAATCGTCATAATTTTTTTCAACCATTTAAAAGGAAGAATTACACCTCTTGTCACTTGGCGCAAGTGCCCAACTTAAAATGGCCTAGATTTGAAGTCCTTACCCGTTTGATTCAGATTGTATAAAATTTAAAATATACTTTTCAGCTTTTAGCCAATTATTAAAGATACACTTCTAGGATTTTTTTTCTTTTCTTCTTTCTTCTTTCCCAAAATACTCAATCTCTCTCCACTCACCTTTCTATTCTTTCTCCCTCGGAATTATTTTGTACATACACGTGTTTATTGCTCTTGAGCACAAGGGCTCTTTAATCCTCACATCCTATGTCAATAAGGTTTTGAATTTTGAGTTAATTGATGAAAAAAGGTTAAGGAACCACAATAAATTTGGCCTATCAGTCCAAAAACTATTAGATCTGGCCTAAAACTATCAGATTTTGCCTAAAAGAGCATCTCTGACGACCTCGTCTCGTATTTTCTTTTTTCCCCTTAGTTTTTGTATCATCCTTTGCTACCGGTGAAGCCCAGATTTGAATACCAAAACCTCGCCGGAAAAATTCAACAACATCAACCACCCAAAGTTGCAATGTAGTGAGGGACAAAAGGTGTTTTCTAGTATAAATGTTGTACGGGTAATGTTTATACACACTTATACAATATTGTATAAATATGTATAAGTGTGTATATTTGCGTACGATGTTGTATAAATTATCTATGTTTTTAATGTATAAGTGTGTATATACATTGTACATGTATAATAGGCATCCATGGAAGTTTAACACTTTCTTCTCTTTTTCTTCTTTGTCTTATTTTTCTGGTATACATTATTAGAGATTGTATATACAAGTTTATACAAAGTTATACATATTTATACAATATTGTATAAGTGTGTATATACATTGTACATGTATAATAGGCATCCATGGAAGTTTAACACTTTCTTCTCTTTTTCTTCTTTGTCTTATTTTTCTGGTATACATTATTAGAGATTGTATATACAAGTTTATACAAAGTTATACATAATTATACATGTAATGCACATGTGCAGTTAAATCTAAAATTGAAATTTTCATATGTTCAATTTTTATTTTTTCTCGAACAATCTATGTATAAATCGACTTTCCTTGTTGATTTATCTCCCAAATCACGTGCAACAATTTTTTCAATTTTTACTTTTATTTCTGCTATTTAGAACTTGGAAAAGAAGAAAATTTAAGGTTCTCGAGGTGCATTATATATTAATTTACTTTTTTTGTAGATGGAATAGGAATATATACAAACTTGAGAAAGAAGAATAAAAAATCACCCAATTTTCGTGCTTGAAGATCCGTTGAATAAACAAATAACAAGAAAAATGCTCATTTTTCGAACTTTGGCCTATTGTTAATGGGTTACATATTTGCAAAGTTGTAACTGGGTTATTCTGCTGCAATGTATGTGGGTGGACTGTATTTTTGTGTAATTCTCCCCATTTAAAACCTGTCGCTATACCCCTTTCCGTGTAAAAGAAAATTAAGAATAATCTCTCTCTGTCTCAATTCCACTTACCGCTTGTTTGGATGGCTGTTATCTATTGTATCGTATTGTGTTGTTACTTTAAATACAATATTTATTTTGATTGTTACTTAAATTTTATTGCATCATATTATTAAATCCATCGTTACGTAACGACGAAAAATGTCACTTTATGAAACGACATATTTGTTGTGGTGGCGTTGTTTCTTTACGTTTTTCTTTCATCTTGCCATTCCTTATTATTAAATAATCATATTTTTTATTTATCATACTTTTTTATATAATAATTCTACTCCGTATCCTAATTTGTTTTAGTAATATTATAAGTTTATTCTTCGTATTGTTAGTACATGACATCATGAAATGACGAGAAACGAAACAATCTATCTAAACGTTGTGTTCATCAAACAATACAATACAATACAATACGATACATTATAATATATA
>AWOL01S0038798.1:0-15036 GCA_000715115.1 Nicotiana otophora
ATTAGGAATGATGATATTCGGAAGAAGGTGCATGTGGCTCCCATTGATGACAAGATGCGGGAATCGAGGCTTAGATGATTCGGACATATTCAGAGGAGAAGCCCAAATGCTCCGGTATGGAGGTGTGAGCAACTAGTTGCGGAGGGCACGAGAAGAGGTAGAGGGCGGCCTAAGAAGTATTGAGGAGAGGTGATCAGGCAGGATATGGCGAGGCTCCAGATTTCCGAGGACATGACACTTGATAGGAAGATGTGGAGGTCGAGTATTAGGGTTGTATGTTAGGAGGTAGTTGAGTCATGCCTTACTTCGTACCATGGTGGGACTAGCCATGTAGGGTTTTTGTCTAAGATAACTAGTGGGAATGTTATGGCTTACTATTTCGCTTTTCAGTGTATGTCCTATTTACTAGCTATCGCTTTTGCTTTACATCTTTCTTCTAGATTTCATGGTGTTCCTATTTTTCTTATGACTATTGTGGTGATACTAATATTTACTAATATTGTCTCCCTTTGCTTTGCATCTTTCTTCTGGATTTCATGGTGTTCCTATTTATCCTATGATTATTGTTGTGATACTAATATTGTCTCCCTTTTTCCCCCTTTGTCTTTTTCTTTTCTTTTTGAGCCGAGGGTCTTTCGAAAACAGCCTCTCTACTCCTTCGAGGTAGGGGTAAAGTCTGCGTACACACTACCCTCTCCCCAGACCCCATTAGTGGGATTTTACTGGGTTGTTGTTGTTATTGTTATTCCATAGTAAGTGTCAATGTCGACCCCTCGTCACTACTTCTTCGAGGTTAGACTAGATACCTACTGGGTATATGTTATTTATGTACTCACGCTACACTTCTGCACTAATCGTATCGGATCTGAGGCAACTGCATCTGGCGGTCATATCGACGCGCACCCCCATTACCCCGAGGCCTAGTGGTGAGCTGCTTCTTGAGCCATTCTGCAGCACCTAGAGTCTCTCTTTTGCATCTATTTTCTGTCTACTTTTATTTCAGATAATAGTTAGAGTTTTGTATATTCTACTAGTTACTCATACACTTGTGACACCAGGTCATGGAACACATACTAGTAGACTTTATGGTTTTGGAGTATTTATGTCACTGTATTTGCTCACTCATTAGCCTTCGTTTTACTTTATTAAATTTTTCTACTCCTCATTTTCTTAATAAATGGAATTCAACTACTTGGAAAATTTATTTAAAAATGCAATTATATGATTAGTTCACCGTTGGATTTCCCAGCGGCGACGTTGGGTGCCATCACGACCTATAGGAGAAACAAGGTCGTGACAACATGGTATTAGAGCACTAGGTTCACGTAGGTCTCACAAGTTATGAGCAGGCCTAATAGAGTCTTGTGGATCGGTGTGGAGACATCCGTACGTATCTTCGAGAGGCTATAAGGTGTTAGGAAACTACTCTTTCTTCATCTCCTATTGTGCAGTTGATGTTTTGCTAAGTATCTTTCCCTTATTCTCTCAAAGATGGTGAGAACGCACGCGGAAGATGTACCCGATCATAGAGGAGCTACTCTCCCTGTTGCTAGAGGCCGAGGCAAAGGCCAAGGGAGGGCTCTAGCTCGTAGTAGAGGATGATGACGTCCCAGGGTTGCCCTAGTTGTGCCACCAGTGGATCCAGTAGAGGATCCTATTATTGAGGAGCAGATCGAGATGCCTGCAACAGAGCCAACCCTAGTAGATTTCATGTACGCGCCCAGATTCCAAGAAGTCATGGGACGTATATTGCGGTTCATGGATTCTATGACTCAGGGTGGTTTATTTCCAGCAGACCTAGCCATATCTCAGGCGGGGAGGGGGGACACAGACCCTTACCGCTTAGGCTCCAGGGCATGCAGCTGTCGTATATCATACCTCAGGCGCACTACCCGTGGGCGGAGCTCAGCCAGTTACAGCAGCTATACCTGAGCCCAGACTAGCTACGATTGGTGATCCACATATGCTATTGGACAGATGGACCATGCTACATCCTCCTATCTTTGGGGGTGAGCAGCATGATGACCCCCAAGACTTTACTGATTGGTGCATGGACAGACTGCACAATATGAGGATATTGGAGTCTCACGGGGTAGACTTTACCACCTTTCAGCTGGAGGGCAGGGCCCGTAGATGGTGACTGTCTTATCTTCTTGGCAGACCAACAAGTTCTCCCCCCATGAATTAGTACTAGTTTATATGCCTTTTCCTAGACAGATATATTCCACCCTCTCAGAGGGAAGAGTTGCGATTTCAGTTCGAGCAGCTCCAGTAGGGCCAGATGTCGGTGACCAACTATGAGGCGAGATTCTCTGAGTTGTCTTGCCATGTATTTATGATACTTCCTACCGATGCAGAGAGAGTGCAGAGGTTTATTACTGGTTTGCACTCTGGTATCCAGGCCACCATGGCATGAGAGGTTGAGATGGGGACTTCTTATGAGCTAGTTGTGGAGATATCTCAGAGAATCGAGGGTGTCCGTCAGCATAGCCGAGAGTAGGCGATGAGGGATAAGCAGTTTTGATATTCTGGATAGTTCAGTGGGGAACCATCTTGGGGAAAGGGTCAGTTTGCGAGGGGTAAGTCTAGCAAGACCACATAATAATCACCATCGCCTCCTCGGGGTGCTCTAGTGCGGCTTTATTTCAGTGCCATTCCAGAGAGCTCCTACCGTCCACCAGTTATTCAGGGTTTCTCCAGTGGGCCTTCAGGCCATCAGGGTCAGACTTCAGGTCAGCAGTCCACCGTACCGAGAGGTTATTTAGAGTGCGGGGATCTTGGTCATGCGAGGAGGTTCTGCCCCAGGATTTAGAGCAAGGTAGTGCAGTAGGGTCAGTAGCCTATGATTACAGCACCAGCTACCCCACCAGCCATCCAGCCACCCAGAGGTGGAGGATAGGTGGGTAGAGGATCACATGTATTATTTCTGTCTGTGGTAGGGATGCTTCGATACTATTTGATCTAGGATCTACATATTCATATGTTTCATCTCTGTTTGCTTATTTCCTGGGTATTCCTCGCGAGCCCTTGGGTACTCCTATTTATGTGTCCACTCTAGTGGGCGATTATGCTATTATGGAATGGGTCTATCGGGCCTGTATCGTTACTTTCTATAGTTATAAGGCTAGAGCAGATCTTCTGTTGCTTGATATGACCTACTTTGAGGTCATCCTGGGCATGGATTGGTTGTCCCGATATTACACCATCCTTGATTGCCATGACAAGACGGTTACCTTGGCGATGCCATAGTTGCCTAGATTGGAGTGGAAGGGTTCGTCCGTCAGTGCATCTAGTAGGGTTATCTCTTTTCTGAAGGCTCGACACATGGTCGAGAAGGGTTGTTTGGCTTATCTAGCTTATGTTTGGGATACTACTACAGAGACTCCGGTGATTGATTCAGTGGCCGTAATTCGGGAATTCTCCAATGTGTTCCCTTCTGATCTTCCAGGCATGCCACCGGATCATGATATCAATTTATGTATTGATTTGGCTCCATGTACCCAGCCTATCTCCATTCCACCGTACCGTATGGCTCCGAAGGAGTTGAAAGAACAACTTGAGGAGTTTCTAGAAAAGGGGTTTGTCAGACCGAGTGCGTCGCCTTGGGGTGTACCAGTGTTATTCGTGAAGAAGAAAGAGGGGACTATGCAGATGTGCATTGATTACCGCCAGCTGAACAAAGTTACCATTAAGAACAAGTACCCATTTTCGCATATTGATGATTTATTTGACCAGTTGCAGGGTGCCAGTGTGTTCTCTAAGATTTTCTTGAGATCGGGGTACCATCAGTTGAAGATTCATGATTCAGATGTTCTGAGGATGGCTTTCCGGACTAGATATGGCCACTATGAGTTTCTAGCAATGTCCTTCGGTTTGACTAATGCCCCGACGACGTTTATGGATTTGATGAACTTGGTGTTCAGTCCATATATTGACTCATCTATCATTGTCATCATTGATGACATTTTGATCTACTCGCATAGCATGGAGGAGCACGAGCAACATTTGAGAGTGGTGCTTCAGACCTTGCGGGGACAGAAGCTATATGCTAATTTCTCCAAGTGTGAGTTTTGGTTAGATTCTGTAGCATTTTTGGGTCATGTTTTATTAGGAGAGGGTATTAAGGTAGATCCCAATAAGATCGAGGCAGTTCAGAGTTGGCCTTGACCAGCTACAGCGACCGAAATGAGGAGCTTCTTCGAGTTAGCAGGTTATTATCGACGGTTTGTGGAGGACTTCTCATCTATTGCAGCACCTTTGACTAGATTGACCCAGAAGGGTGCTCCGTTCCGATGGTCCGACGATTGTGAGGCGAGCTTTCAGAAGCTCAAGACCGCCTTGACTTTAACACCGGTTTTAGTGTTGCCTTCCGGTTTAGGGATGTATACTGTGTATTGCAACGCTTCACGCATTGGCCTGGGTTGTGTATTGATGCAGGAGGGGCGAGTTATTGCATATTCTTCACGTCAGCTGAAGCCCCACGAGAAGAATTACCCGGTATATGATTTGGAGTTGGCCGCGATTATTCATGCTCTCAAGATCTAGAGGCATTATCTTTATGGGGTGTCCTGTGAGGTTTACACCGACCATCGCAACTTGCATCATTTGTTCAAGCAGAGGGATCTCAATAAGAGGCAGCGCAGGTGGCTTGAATTACTGAAATATTATGATATTACCACTATTTATCATCCGGGCAAGGCGAATGTGATTGTGGATGCCTTGGGCAGAAAGGCGGAGAGTATGGGTAGTTTGGCATTCATTTCAGTATAGGAGATGCCATTAGATTTGGACATTCAGTCCTTGGTTAACAGACTTGTGAGGTTCGATATTTCAAAGCCCATCTGAGTTCTTGCATGCGTTGTCGCCCAGTCTTCACTATTCGAGCAAATCAAGGCTCGTCAGTACGACGATCCGCACTTATTGGTTCTCTGAGAGACAGTACTCTAGGGTGGTTCCAAGGAGGTTACTATCGGCGAAGATGGTGTTCTGTGACTCCAGGGTCGTCTATGTGTCCCTAATGTCGATGGGTTGAGAGAGAAGATTCTAGAGGAGGCACACAGTTCTCGGTATTCTATTCATGTAGGTTCTACAAAGATGTATCGTGACCTGAGGCAGCATTATTGGTGGCGCGGATGAAGAATGACATAGTTGAGTATGTAGCAAGGTGCCTAAATTGCCAGCAGGTTAAGTATGAGCATCAGAGGCCAGGTGGCCTACTCCAGCAGATGGTTATACTTGAGTGAAAATAGGAGCACATCACTATGGACTTCGTAGTTGGGTTACCTCGGACCTTGAGGAAGTTTGATATAGTTTAGGTCATTATTGATAGGTTGACCAAGTCAGCACACTTCATTCCGATTGTGACCACGTATTCTTCAGAGAGATTGGCCCAGATTTACATTTAGGAGATTGTTCGGTTGCATGGTGTGCCTATTTTCAGTTGTGGGATCGATTGTTTCCTTTGGCTGAGTTTGCTTACAACAGCATCTATCAGTCCAGCATCGAGATGGCTCTATTTGAGGCTTTATATAGTCGGCGATGACGTTCGCCCATCGGATGGTTTGAGCCCGGCAAGGCTAAGTTATATGGTACTCATTTGGTGAAGGATGCCTTGGAAAAGGTAAAGTTGATTCAGGAGCGACTTCGCACAACACCGTCTAGACAGAAGAGTTACGCAAATCAGAAGGCGCGTGATTTGTCACTTATGATGGGCGAGAAGGTTCTCTTGAAAGTCTCACCGATGAAGGGAATCATGAGGTTCGGGAAGAAGGGCAAGTTGAGACCCAAGGTTTATAGGTCCATTTAAAATGTTGAGACAAGTTGGGGAGGTTGCTTATGAGCTTACTTTGCCTCCTAGTCTATTGGGGGTTCATCCGATCTTCCACGTGTCTATGCTCCAGAAGTATCATGCTGACAGGTTGCATGTGTTAGACTACATCACGGTTCAGTTAGATAAGAGCCTGGGTTATGAGGAGGAGCTAGTTGCCACTGTTGACAGGCAGGTTCGCCAGTTGAGGTCCAAGAAGATTTTTGCTGTAAACATTTAGTGGAGGGGTCAACCGGTCAAGTAGTCTATTTGGGAGACCGAGGAGGACATGTGGAGCAGATATCCACACTTATTCGGCACTGCAGGTACGATTCTAGACCCGTTTGAGGACGAACTTTTGTTTAAGAGGTGGAGAATATAATGATCCGACCATTTGTTTTGCTTTATAGATCCCTGTTCCCCTAATAAGACTCCCTGTATGTTCTTTTACTGTTTATGACTTGCAGGGATGGTTAGTTTGGGTTTGGAAGGGTTCGGGTTGAAATTGAAATACTTAGTTCCTTGTTATTGGCTTAAAAAAGGTTAAATTTGACTTGGGTCAACATTTGTAGTAAACGACCCCGAAACTGGGATTTGATAGTCCCAATAGGTTAATATGATGATTTTGGACTTAGGCGTGTGTTCGGATTGGGTTTTGGAGAACTCGGAAGCGTTTCGGCACCTAAAGTTGAAAGTTGGCTTATTGAAGGTTATAAAGTTCTTTAAATTTGGTTTGAAGTAGGTTTTGGTGTTATCGAGGTCCATTTGGAATTTCTAGCCTAGGAATATCTCCGTAGGGTGATATATTCCGAGTAGTTTAAGTATGAGTCGGCGCGTTTGGAGCAAGTTGGAAGAACATGAAGTTCATAAGTTGATTCGATTTGGTTTGGAATGTGATTCTTAATTTTTATATTGTTTTATGCGTTTTGAGGGTTCGAGCGAGTCCGTCTTATGTTTATAAACTTGTCGGTATATTTGGTCAAAGCCGCGTGTGGCTCGGGCAAGTTTCAGATGGGGTTCAGATCAAATTGGGCCATGTTGAAGAACTGGAATTTGCTGTTACTGGTGTGACCACTTCTGCGGAAGTTTGGTCGCAGAAGCGGCTTGGGCAGCCTGGGCGAGAAGTCGTAGAAGCGGCTTGGGAAGACTGGGCAGTAAGTCGTAGAAGCGAGCGCACCTGCAAAAGCAGAGGTGCGAGTCGGACGACCGCAGAAACGGTCAAGGTCCCAGGAGCGGCACGGATGCCGCAAAAGCGGAGGTAGGCCACCTTGGGGAGGGTTGCATCTGCGATGCATTTTCCGCAGATGCAGAGCCGCAGAAGAGGAAACTGCTGGGAGGAAGTGAGGTCCATTTATTACGGGACTCAGGCTATTTTGGTTCATTCATTAAACTTCTTGGGCAATTTTTGGAGCTTCTTAGAGAAGGATTTCCGCCTAGCTACTGAAAGGAAGTAATTCCTATCGATTGTAAGTTAAATACATAGATTATGAATAGATTTTAACATGTAAAATTGTGAAAATTATGGGTTTAGATGAAAAACCTAGGTTATGATAAAAATGGAATTTAACCACGAAAATGGTTATGAAATTGGGTAAAAATTATATATTTGAGTTCGTGAGGTTATGGGTAACAATTTGCTTTGAACATTTCCGGAATTTGGGCACGTGGGCCCGAGGGTGAATTTTAAGAATCTTCCAATTTGGGTTAGGTAATTACTCTAATAGCTAAATTATTAACTTTTGAGCGTATATTGATTATTATACATAACATTTGGCTAGCTTCGGATTCTTTCTCGGCTTGGCTGGTTATTATCGTCACTTCGTGGAGGGTTTCTCGTCTATTGCATCGCCTTTGACCAAATTGACCTAGAAGGGTGCTCCTTTCAGGTTGTCGGATGAGTGTGAGGAGAGCTTTCAAAAGCTCAAGACTGCCTTGACCACGTCTCCAGTTCTAGTTTTGCCTTCAGCTTCAGGCTCTTATACAATGTATTTTGATACTTCTGGAATCAATATTAGGTGTGTATTGATGTAGGAGGGTAGAGTGATCGCCTATGCTTCGCGTTAGTTGAAACCTCATGAGAAGAACTACCTGGTTCATGATTTGGAGTTTGCTGACATCGTTCATGCATTAAAGATTTGGAGGCATTATTCCTATGGTGTGTCTTGTTAGGTATTTACGGATCATCAGAGCCTCCAACACTTGTTTAAACAAAAGTATCTAAACTTGAGGCAGCAGAGATGGTTGGAGCTGCCAAAGGATTATGATATTACTATTTTGTATCATCCCGAGAAGTCCAATGTGGTGGCCGATGCCTTGAGTAGAAAGGCGGTGAGTATGGGTAGCCTTGCATTTATTCTTGTTGGTGAGAGACCTCTTGTAGTCGATATTCAGGCCTGGGCCAACCAGTTCATGAGATTAGATATTTCGGAGGCCAGCTAGGTTCTAGCTTGTGTGATTTCTTGGTCTTCCTTATATGATCGCATCAGAGAGCGCCAATATGATGATCCTTATTTGCTTTTCCTTAAGGTCACGGTTTAGCATTGTGATGCTAAGGATGTTACTATCGGGGATGATGGGGTGTTGAGGATGCAAGGTCGGATTTATGTGCCTAATATAGATGGGCTACATGAGTTGATTCTTGAAGAGGCCCACAATTCGTGGTATTCCATTCATCTAGGTACCGCGAAGATGTACCAGGAATTGAGGCAGCATTATTGGTGGAGGAGAATGAAGAAGGATATAGTGGGGTTTGTATCTCGGTGCCTTAACTGTCAGCAGGTGAAGTATGAACATCAGAGCCCGGGTGAATTATTTCAGAGGTTAGAGATTCCAGAGTGGAAATGGGAGCGTATCACCATGGATTTTGTAGATGTGCTGCCATGGACTTCGAGGAAGTTTGATGCTATTTGGGTGATTGTGGATTGGTTGATCAAGTCTGCACACTTCATTCCAGTTGGGAATACCTATATTTCGGAGCGGTTGGCTGAGATTTACATCCGCGAGATTGTTCGCCCTCACGGCGTGCCAGTGTCCATCATTTCATATCGGGGCACATAGTTTACATCGCAGTTTTAGAGAGTTTTGCAGCGAGAGTTTGGCACCCAAGTTGAGTTGAGTACAACATTTCACCCTCAGACAGACGAATAGTCCGATTGCACTATTCAAATGTTGTAGGATATGCTACGCGCTAGTGTCATAGATTTTCGGGGTTCTTGGGATCAGTTTCTGCCGCTCGCGGAGTTTGCCTACAACAACAGCTACCAGTCGAGCATTCAGATGGCTCTATATAAGGCTTTGTATGGGAGACGGTGTCGATCTCCAGTGGGTTGGTTTGAGTCGGGGGAGGTTAGGCTATTGGGTATTGACTTGGTTTAGGATGCTAAGGACAGGGTTAAATTGATTTAGGATCGACTTCGCACGGCATAATCTAGGCAGAAGAGTTACGCTGATCGAAAGGTTCGTGATGTTTCTTACATGGTTGAGGAGAAGGTACTGTTCAAGGTTTCACCCATGAAAGGTGTTATGAGGTTCGAAAAGAGGGTCAAGTTGAGCCTTCAGTATATTGGGCTGTTTGAAGTACTTCAAAGGATTGGAGAGGTGGCTTACAATCTTGCCTTCCCACCTAGTTTGTCGAGTGTCCATCCAGTATTTCATGTTTCTATGCTCCGAAAGTATGTGGGCTATCCGTCTCATGTTTTGGATTTCAACACGATTCAGTTAGATGGTGCTTTGACTTATGGTATGGAGCCAGTGGCCATTTTGGATCGGCAAGTTCGAAAGTTGAGATCAAAGGACATAGCTTCAGTGAAGGTGCAGTAGAGAGGTTAGCCAATTGAGGAGGCTACTCGCGAGACCGAGCAGGAGATGCGGAGCAGATATCCACGCCTATTTGAGACTCGAGGATGAACATTTATCTAATAGGGGGAGGATGTAATGACCCGACTGATCGCTTTGAGAGCTATAGTCCCATTCCCCCATTTACTGCTCATTTTGTGATTTATATATGCTATGTGACTTGACGGGATAGTTGGTTCGAGTCCGAAAAGGGTTCGGAATGAGTTGAGATACTTAGTCTCAAGGTTGAAAGCTTAAGTTGAAAAGATTGACCGGATGTTGACTTATGTGTAAACGACTCCAGAATGGAATTTCAATGGTTCTGTTAGCTCCGTTGGGTGATTTTGGACTTAGGAGCATGCCCGGATTGTGATTTAGAGGTCTATAGTTGAATTAGGCTTGAAATAGAAAAATTTAGAGCTTTAAAAGTTTGACCGAGAGTGGACTTTGTGGTTACTGGGCTCAGATTGGGGTTCCGGGAGTTGGAGTAGGTCTGTGGTGTCATTTGTGACTTGTGTGCAAAATTTGAGGTCAATCGGGCGTGATTTGTTAGGTTTCAGCGTCGTTGGTAGAAGTTGGAATTCCTTAGTTTCAATAATCTTGAATTGGGGTGCGATTCGTGTTTTTGATGTTATTTGAGGGTTCGACTAAGTTCGTATCATGTTTTTGGGTGGAGTTCAGATGGTTAACGGATCGAATTTTGGAATTTGAAAGGTTGATGTAGCTGAAGTCTTCTGGTCCAATCGCACCTCTGGAACTTTGGTCCCAGGTGAGAGCTGGTAAGCGCAGAAGCAACCTAGGATGGAGATGTGCAGTGGTCGCAGGTGCGAGGCAATTTCCGCACCTGCGTGGTCGTAGATGCGGCGTGATGAGCGCAGAAGCGGAGTTGTCTAGTGGGGGAGCTTGCGCAGGCGCGATGGAAATTCTGCACGTGCGATTGCGCAGATGCGGAGGCAGGACCACAGAAGCGAAAAGAGACTTGGGGCATGCCCACAGAAGCGGAGGATTTTCCGCAAAAGCGGAACCGCAGGTGCGGTTAAGTGATCCGCAGAAGCGAAAAGGCTGGGCAAGATTTTCTTCATTTTTGAACATTCCAAGCTCGGGAATAGGCGATTTTGAGAGGGATTTCGAAGAGATTCTTGAGGTAACTCACTTGTGGTTTAATTTGCTCAATGATTTTGTTTCCCCATTGATTTTTCCGCCTAGATTGTGTGGTTGTAAGGTGTAATTTAGGGGATTAAGGCTAGGGATTTGAAAAGTTTAATTTGGGGATTTGAGTGGCGATTTGAGTCGGATTTTGGTAAATTTGGTATGGTTAGACTCGTGGTTAAATGGGTGTTTGGATTTTGTGACTTTTATTGGATTGCGAGACGTGGACCGACTTTTGAGTTGACTTTTTGATTTTTGATTAATAACTTAGTATTTTCTTATGGGATTGATTCCTTTAGCTCGCATTGATTATATTGGTATAAATCCCTAAATTACGTGTTATATGATTGGTATGGAGGTGAGACACATACTAGGTGATGAGCGTGTGGGCGTGCACCATAGAAATTGTGACTTAATTGTTCCCGTGGAGTTGCATAATCAAATAATTATGTCAATACCCACATATCCTCCACGTGTTATAGCAATTGAGCTGGGACTTATGTTAAAATCATGCTTAAGCCAGGTGCTGATAATTTTGGGACCCATAGAGGTCGAGTTGCTGTTGAATTACTTGTTTAATTTACAATTATGTACTTAGACACATCTATCATTTGCATATTATAGCTCAGTCTCTGTTGCTATTCTATGATACATCATATCATCATCTCGGGCTATTTTTTATGACATTGGGAGCCCGAGAGACTGGAGAGGTTAATGAATGAGTGAGATCGAGGGCCTGATTTTGAGTGCTATTTATGCGATTGGGCTGCACGCCGCAGCATATTTTATTGATCTATGCCTGGATCTGGCTTATTATAGCGCTTGGGCTGGATTTGCCTCTCCGGAGTCTGCACACCCATAGTGAGCACAATATTTGGGCTCGATCTTCCTTGGACTGGATTTTCCCTAAACATTTATATTTGGACTAGATCTTCCCCGGGCTGGATTGGCCCTATACAATACTGAGTGACTGACTGTCTGTTGATCTTTATATTGAGGGATGGATCTTCCTTGGGCTGGATTGGCCATATACAGTACTGAGTGATTGAGTATTCTGAGAGTATGAGTTCATGAGACTTCCATTCTAGTGCATCACATACAACATGTACATTGGCATATAGATATAGAGATGTCACATTCCTCATATCATTCTGAGTTGATCTATTTTACTGGTATTGAGTTTATCTGTTGAACTTGCAAGCATGCCTATATTTCTATACTGTTAAATTCTATATTGAATTGTACCTGCTGAGCTCGTCACTACTTTCAGTCTAATAGTTAGTCTTGTTACTTACTGAGTTGGTTGTACTCACACTACACGTTGCACCTCATATGCAGATTCAGGCATTTTCGGGCACAACGGTCGCTGATCGTAGAGTCTACCTGTTCGGAGATCCTCGAGGTAGCTGCTTGGCGTACACAGACCTTGATCCTTCTTTCCTTATCTTTTGTTTTTATGTATTTAGTCTTACTTTCCAGACTATGTACCAGACTATGATGTTATATATAGAATGCTCATGTACTCGATGACACCCAGGTTTTGGAAATTTTTCCGTATTTAGTTTTTGATCTTATCCAGTTTATTAGAGCTTAAATTATTAAACCTAGTTCCATGTTAGGCGCCATCACGACAGGTTAGGTTTTGGGTCGTGACAGCTTATTTTCAGATGAAGATGGAGCATTTGTCTGATGCTCGACTTGCGTTTCAGCTTCTTCAAGGATGTATTCAACTTTGCTTGGCAAAGTCATTCTAGAAAGCTCTTCTGGGGCTTCAATCATATTGGTGAACTGATTGAAATAAAAATGTGAGGGACCTAGTCATCATATGTATAAAATGTGTAGATAATTTATATTTATATTGTCTGTACCATAAAATTGTAGTCTAGTTGTGTTAAATATGTAAATATTTTGAGATACCTTATACAAAAGTGAAAAACATTTACCTTGATCCATGATGGTTTGATCATCCTCTCTTCCAATGCAAAAATCCTTATCTTGTCCTTACTAGCTATCTACTTAAGTATGCGGGGGATCGAATTACCAACCCTTGTAGCTATATTAGTGTTGATTGTAGAGAAACACTCATACAATCAGATTTGCATAGCGAGTGGAAAACCTCGAATGAGATAAAAATGCAAAGAAGGGTTCAGCTTATGCCTAAGAGATTGAAGCAATTGTATATAAGCTTCGATACCCCATGCGAAATTCGCATACTGCCCCAAGTCCACCAAATAGAACCTAAAGTGGACAGCGAAAGAATTCTATCAGAGGAAGGACATAGTCTATCAAACCATTATCTTTTTCTGAAGAACAGAGGAAGAATTCTATCAGATAGAGAGTATACAGCTTGAATGCATCCTCATCATTCACCCAACTACGGCTGGTTACAATTTGTTTCAAGTACGACTTCTCAACATTTTTCTTATTCGGAAAATAACACCCATTGTTTTCCTATAATACTTAGTTGTCTAACCAAAGTCCATTACTTCTATAAAACAACTAATGCCAGTGACAAGGGCAAACTCTCTCAACCCAAAGTTCAGCCTCTCACCCTCTATCTTTGCTGTAAACAAAGATAACCAGATGCGTTCAGTTCATACTTCATGAGAAGGTGAATTGCCTGATTTTGAATACATATTTTGGGCATGAAAAGAAAGTGCCCAAAACATGTCTTCTTAAATAACTTTAACCCATTTTAAGACAATAACACCTTGATTTGGGCAGGAACAGCAGGGTCGGATAATGTTTTGAACCTAGTGATGCCATAATCAAAATCATGTCGTGCAAAATATGTCCGACTCTGCACCAAAATAAACAATAAGTTAATAAAACAATTTTAAAGACCAAAAAATAAAATAATAATAATTTTACTACACTTTAGCTACAACCAGAAAGATATCAATACATTGCATACAAATAAGTTACAAAATTAGTAAACATATATAACAACTGAACTACATTGAAGCTACAAATGGACCGGCAAATTTATGTTTAGATCAAGAAAGTAGAAATTAACAACTAGACATAACATATACAATTTATTTACAGAAAATGAAACTAAAGTCCAAATCATGATGCGGACCCACCGAGACCGTCAGAATATTGATCCGGGTCCTTTTGCTCAAAATGTTGACCGAAGTCAACTCAAGTACATTTTGAAGCACTATTTCACATTTTTATCAATTTTTCACATAAATATTTTTTAAAAAAATATACGGACTGCACATGCAAGTCGAGGAATACTGAATGGTGCTATTCAAGGACTCAGAGCAGAGAATTGAATGTTAAATTTAAAGATGACCTATCGGGTCATCACAAAATTTGTCTATACGCTTTAAATGTACCATTGACTTGTCCTTCTAGGACTTATTCTAATAGGAGTATTTGCAATGAGAATATAATTACTTTCTTTGGGTTAGCAAATGCGTCTAGCATGCTTTGTAATATATTGCAGATGAATTATCTTTTTTATGAACTTCAAGTTCATATTATCTTATTCGAAGATCTAGATGTACAAATGATATCTTATTCCACGTAACATTTTCTCAATTGTTTATCATGTCTTCCCCTCATGTCAGAAAAACTAACTTGTTTTCTCAACTTTTGGAAACCCACCTGTGTGCGTTATAGTGTTAATCAAAATATACATCGCACATCAATAATAATGACATGAAATTATTTGATTCCTGACCCTGAACCACTTGTGAGGGGAGGATGTAATATACTTTCGTATATAACTTATATCAAACTGATATAGATGACTTTGTTCTAACAAGAAACAATTTAGCTATTAAGTAGAGGTATTCAATAAATTATTTTTTTAAATCAACTGTGATGTAAACCAGCTTATCAAGATGAACTGTCTTGAATAGAAAATCTGGAAATTATGCTCTAAGTTAAATTATTGAGCAAGTTACCTCGCAAACACTAGGTTGCGAGTTAATAATAATCGCACATGTAACCATCTCATAGATGCATCTTATGTGGTTTACATGGCAAGTGAATGGGCCCATATTCACCTTTGATATTTTCATCATTCATGGGGTTCAATCCCAATTTTAGTAGGTCTATTAATTAATGGGAACAAGCAACGTACGAGAATTCGTACAGAACTTTCTTGTTCTTTAATATTTACCCATGTGAAGTCTCTTTTATTTTTTCATATCATACTTAAGTTGAAATGGCTAAACCAATTATGCCAACTGAATAAATTATCAATATTGATAAACTTCAGGTTTACACCATGA
>AWOL01S0038799.1:0-47911 GCA_000715115.1 Nicotiana otophora
TCATGGTGTAAACCTGAAGTTTATCAATATTGATAAACTTCAGGTTTACACCATGACGTGTGCAATTATCAATAAACTCCAAGTTTATTATGATATATCTTTTTTATTTCAATAAACTTATATTTTATTGTGGCGTACTTTTATGTGTGTAGTACAAACTGAAGAATAAAGCGGGTAACGTTTCACCTAAATATTACCCCGCTACAAATTGTAGTAATAGAAGATATTAAATCTTTCCTTTATTTATAGTCTCAATATGACTAACCGCTTTCGCAAATATTTTAGAAACTCAATAAGTTTCCTTGAGACTTAGTATGACACAATACCTTATTGATAATAAATTTTATTCCTCCAAAATAGTAATAATTGGCTCTTCTAGAGCTCTCAATTACTTTTGTACTACCACATATTTATCAACATCCATATGGTGAATATCTCTTTCAAGGAGAAAGTTATACCATTATGGTCATGATCAAAATCATTATATGAAAGATATGTTGCTTCCATTGCTTATTCCCTGTAATATAACATTGCTATAACATTTTGGGATAATCACAATAGGTACGTGATCAATGACCATTCATGCCGTAATAATGAAATTATTTTCTTATTTCATCTCAAACCTCCTTCTAGAGGTGAGTGTGGTATATTCACTACCACTAGCACGTTCATATTCTTCCAAAAATGAATATGTATTCATAAATCACATATTGTCACATTCACCTCATGAATGGACCATAATCATCTATATATGCGCTTTACAGAATCTCATGTCAAATCGATGACAAATATTACTTTCATAGAGTGAAAGATTATTTTGAGAATCCTTATTATTCTCATTACCACAATGATGACGATTATAATTTTGTCTATTATCACGTTCACACATTGATACATTCATGGTAATAATTTTATTTTCTTTCAGACTTATCACATACTGCTATCAAATTCTCTGAAGGGAATGAGAATGAAGCAAATTCAATGGGACGGGTTTCTACTTCTTGTGCTCACAATCATACATGAATTTGATCATGGCAAGACATAGATTTACTATTTCGGGTGGTTATAATTTCTTACAAACTCCATTAGTGTTATAATCAAAATTTATTGTCTTTGCTTGTATTTAAAATCAAATTATATAATTTGACGAATATAAAAAAGAAAAATAAGGTAAAATACTTATAAAGAGTCTAGGGATTTTAAACATAGCATCATTCTCTCCCTCTCTGTAATTCTTGGCTGCCGATGATCAATGATAAACTTTTCTGATTGCAAAACCACCCTTTTTGTGAAATTTCACTTGATCTTCCTGTTTTCCTTTTCCTGTTACTGCCGCTATTTCATTTATAAGGAATGAGACTATGAGGACTTCAAGAAATATTCTCCGTGCGTGTCCACTAAACTTGTTCAGAGTTTAATGATTTTGAGGTTTGTATCAATCGACCATTATTGTCATGACAAAATTGTCCTCGGCCTGTACTATCAATTTCATATTCATACTTCTTAATTTTGAAAGAACAAGACCTTATCTACACTTTGATCTTTTCACAACAAGTGATCCAAGATGGTAGAGTCTCGTGCAGATAACGTGTTATAAAACAATAAAAGAAGAAGAAGAATATTGCAGAGAATAGTAGGGAGATAGATTTCTTATTGATTTGTGATGAATTACAATGGAATAGAACCTCTCTATTTATAGGGAAAAAGTGACTTAGCCAACAAGTAACAAACAATAAAATTTCTCTAAAATATAGATATTCACCTTAAATACAATTTCATTTATAACATTTATAATTTTATTGATGCAATGGACAAAGTTCAATGACTTTAATGATACAAAATAGTATTGTAACTTTATAAAGTTTAGTGACTGTCGGTGAAATTGACTCCAAAATGTGAAATTAATTTCTTGATCCGGTTTCAATAATTAGATTAGAGAAACTGTTTAGGACCATTCTATGTGATTTCCTTGCATCCTCTTCTCACTTTAAGTTTTAACGACAGTTGAATTAATTTCTCTTTAGCTATTTATTCAACTACTTGAAGCATGACATTCATTTTCGCTTCTTCCTCGAATAGAGAATTAGAAAATCGCATTAGTATTTGATTATAATTGCCAATTTCCTGCGAATAAAAAAGAAACAATCATCTAAATAGTCATTGAGATGCCTTATATCGTCACAGATATGTTACAGAATGTTTAGACATATATGAGCAATGTTTCTTGCATCCGAGAGGATCTGCATTACTAATATCCAGCCTTTCTGAATGGCTAATTGTTGGAACTTTAGTAATCACTAACTTCCCAACATACTGTATTTGCGAGGGAACATGCAAGTTATAATTAATGTTGATCAATATTGAGCTCTAGCATTTGGATTGTCCTATTTGATAATGCGAGGGAAAATGTTGAAATTTCTTGTTGATGACTGCTTGGTCCTTTTTGGAATTGACAAAACATTAGTTTGAATTTTTCTAGTTGACATGAAAGTGTCCAATATTCTAAAATTATTTTCTCCTCCTCTTTTGTTTTGTCATCATCTTTCTCATCGGTAAGAGATGTGTTTACCCTAAAATCGGATAACAATTAAATTTGTACGCGATTTTAAGGATATGTGGATTGATTCAATATAAATAATCAAGAATACAAGATATACGAGTTAAAGATAAAATGAATGCTCAAACCAGTAGCAATATTATTCCCTAGCTCGAGTCAAGATTGAACATTAGTTTTGCCCTCGATCGGACCCTTAGTTAGAGCCCAAATCGGAGGAATAACAAACAGTTAAGTAAGAGCTTCAGCAACTGCTAGAAAGCATAGAAATGAATTTGTATTGCCTTAATTTACATGTTACAATGTATTTATCAAAATAAAGAACCTTCCCTTTATATAGTAGGAGAGTTTCATCCTTAGTACAAGTCTAAAGAAGGTAAAAATATTCTTATCCCATTAGTTACTGATCTGTAACCGACATCGAGCGAGATCCGCACCGTGATATCGAGACCATTTGATAGGGTATCGAGGGAAATTAGGGTATGCTCTATCCCCGATTTTACCAGTATACAGATAGTCCCCTCATTTTTTGGAGAGTAGGTTTGCCGGAACAATGGGAAACAATAGATGAACCCCGATTTCTTCCCTCTTACGTTATAACTGAGATGACAGGTAAATCGAAATGTCCCATCAGTCGCATCGCTCTGACTTCGGACACGTATCAGTCATCGGCTGGCTGTCTTTGAATGCGAAACATCGCTCATTGATTGCCTTTCATCCCTACAAAAGCTTCAACCCTCTTCACTTCTTCCACTTTCCGATTCTAGACACTACCTTCAAACATTCTAACGACTTTTAAATTCTCCACAGCTTCATACATTGTTCATTGAGCCTTCATATCTTCATCTTCATCTTCATACTTCTTCTTTGAACCTGCATCCCAGACCTTCATACCTTTATACCATCTTCAAATCTTCACATTTTTCTTCAGATCTATATTTTTCTAGATTATATTGGCTAAAACTTCCAAGTTAGTGCCTCAGCAGTCTGCCCCTTCATCTTCCCACCCGGCCGGAGATGCCGAGGTGGCTATTCCCGAGGTGGCTTAGAAGCCCCTCGTGAAGAGCTTCATACACGGAGGCTACTTTATTGGGGATGACTTCAATATCGAGAAGGCCTATAGTCAACAAGACCGAGGTGAGGGAGCATGGAGATACATATTCTCCGTCACTGAAGAAACCCTACCCGTAGTTCGAGCAGACTCTAAATGGGAGGGTAAGGACGTGGTCGTCCCCCGGCCGAATAACGATATTACTACTTATGTGAAGGGGTGCCTGAGTGTTTATACTTACCCCTTCACGCTCGCCCCTATAGATCCCATAGTTCTTACTTTTTGCAAGAGGTACGAGGTGTGTCTTGGGCAAATCCACCCGTCCTTTTGAAGGATCGTGATCCTCTTACGCCATTTTGTGAATAACACCAAATCTCCTCGATTCACCATCGACCACCTACTCCGTCTGTACAATCCCTGAATCTTCCAAGGGGGACTGATTAAGCTCGTTCACTAAGCAAGAAAGGCTCCTTTCTCGCGCATTGACGAGGAACGAGACCGAGGCTGGCAGGGGAGGGTTTTTTGGGTGAAAAGCGATGACTTGATCCCCCCAAGTTTCTGTCATTCCTCGAGGAGTGGAATACATCTTGTAAGTATTGTCTTTCTTGGATATTTTTTTCTTTTTATTCTTTCCCTCATTGCCTGTGTTTGTGGTCGTGTAGTTGTTTTCCAAGTTCCCGATTCAAGGAGTGGATCAAGGATATTTGTAAGTAGATACCGTACTCCGAGCATGCATGGCACAAGATTTCGAAGGGAAAATGGGAGGCATGTTCTCATAGTGAGGTTCTTCCCTGAATAGTTACCATCATGCTTTTAACTTATATAGTGCTAACCGTTTCTCTTTTCTTATAGGTCTATCTAAGATCACCAAACTTAAGCTGCTGAATGAGGACGAGGATCTGTCCTCGCTTGTCGATCCCTCCGTTTCGGGATAGCCCGGGGCTGCTGCGAAGGAGGAGAAAAAAAAGAGAAAGTCCTTGAGTTCCCTAGATCCCGAGGCGAAGAGGAAGAAGAGGGTAGCCTCCAAGGTCCGGAAGCCCAAGATGAAAACCAAGTCCAGGGTACTGAACCTTGACTTTCTCTACCGGCTCAGGGATGAGCCCGAAGATGATGACATCTTCGATGCTCATGGGTCGACCCCCACTGGGGAGCAGGCGACAATCGAGAAAGAGGACCACGAGGTTGATCCCCTTCTAACTCGGGAACGGGAGAAGGAGATTGAGGTTGCGGCCTCCTAGGAAGTCGCTCCTGTTCCGAAGGAGGCGACCGGTGTCATTGACATAATGGAGATTCCCTCCTACATCGAGTCCATGCTCAAAGAGGCCCAAGAGGGCAAAGAAAAGTCAAGTGAGGAAGTGCAGGGTCCAGATGATCCCCTTAACTTGTTTTTCGACGGCATGGACATGGCCGTATTGGAGAATTTTTCCGGGCTTGGTCACCTGGAGGTCCCGAAGGATGTGTCTTCAGGAGTTAGAGGGCTGAGTTCGATCCCAAAATTAGTGAAACAATTTCCCGCACTGAGCGTGGACCCCAAGCATAAGAAAACGATTATTCTCAGAATCCCGGAGGACACCCGGGTCCTGTCTGCTCCAGTGGGCGTAGCCAGATACCTCTGATGCCTGGTGAGCGAGGAGGACTAGGCCAAGATGAACAAGGTGGTCACGTCGAGCCTCTTCAACGAGGCGCAACGGGCGCTGAACCGGGTAAGGTATCGGCCCTCTGTATCCCTTTGTGAATATTTCTTTAGACTTTGATGTCCTTTACTAACTTCATTGTTTTTTAGGTTTCAGTGCTTCATCATGAAAGCTTTCTCCAGTACCGTTTGGAGATTAGCTAGCTCAAGTTTGAGCTCAAAGAGCAGGTCTGGAAGAAGGACATATATAGGGTTCTTATTGAGCAATAGGACGAGGCCCTTAAAGACCTCCTGATTCTCCAGGCCGAGCTAAAAAAAGGTCAAAAGGAGGCCTCGACCCTGAAGCGGGAAAATGCCTATCTGGTAGAGAAGGTAAATATCTTTAAAGCTAAAAATAAGCAGCTAGTCGTGGTGACTAACATCACAACTTCGCAGGTCCAATAGAAGATAGAACTAATCGACTAGCTGTGGGCTGAGATGGACGAAGTCAAAGCCACGATCGAAGTGTGGAAGGGTAGGATGGACCTGCTGGCTTTGGTGAAGGAAGCTGCGAAGGTAGAGCTGGCATTGGTTGAGAACAACTCTGAGTGTCGAAGGATAAAGCTGATAAGTGCTCTCGGCTGAACGATGATATCTGGGCACAACTGAGCTCGGCCGTCACAAAACGGGATGATATAGGAAGAGAATATGCGGCATTGAGGTCCAAATTAGATACAACCTTTGCTGATGCCGATGAACATGTAGACCAATACAAGGCCAATGTAGAGGCAGCTGAGACCCGCTTAAAGAAAAAGACTGAATACATAAAGCGGCTGTCCCGGAGAGAGACCCTCGAAGAGATCCATGCCCGAGGTTTTTACCTATCAGCCGAGATTGAAGAAGTTAGGAGGCTTGAGTCCAAGGTAAAGGATCTCTACGAGCCTGAGGGTCCCGAAGGCTCCGAGGGTTCTGAGGGCTCTGATGGATCCGACGGTTTTGGCAACGAGTCGGGCCCTGTGAAGATCAGGCGTAGATGCCTTAGTATTTTTCCAGTTTTTTTAATTTCTCCTCATGTATATTATTTTTGTTGTTTATTTTGAGGCCAAACTATCAGGCCTTTGTAAATATATTTTGGAATATATATATATAAAATTTTCCCTTTTATGGCAATATCATGTCTTTGCTTTTCCAGCATCTTCGTGAAATTTCTATTTGTGTACAGTTTTAGATGCCTTAGCATATAATGAGATGTAGTTCTGGGGCATTCATTTTTTGGAGATTCGTATGAAGCCCGACTACGATGCAACTTTGTTTGCTCGTGGATTCGAACCCTCGGTAAGACTGGAGGTTCCTAAGATGCTTAAGTGTTTTTAGACGATATTTTGCCGAGGGTAACCTTTTAGTAGATTTTGAATTTTCGTAAAGGCCTTACTTTCTAGTTACGGACTTCGGACGTCTCTGAGTTAGGGTGGTCGTAGTCTCTTATATTTGGGCACCGCCTAATAGGTTTGGTGCCTCTGGGATTCAGTAGCCCGAGTCATCTGAAGTTTCTTCGGGCAACAGTCCGAGTATAGGTAGCCCGTGGGTCTGATAGCCCCCGAGTAGGGGTAGTCCGTGGGCTCTAGGATCCGGGATCGAAGAAGCAAAAACGCATAGTAACAAAGTGGAAGTTTCTTTCATTTCTTAGCATGCAAGGCAAACAATTGAAAGCATATAAAAAACATGTGCCATGGCTAGAGTGGACTATGTGGGCATGGTTCATACGACCGTTTGGCCGTTATAATGAATCCTAACCACCAAGCCTTAGCTTTTATCACACAAAGTTCTCTTTTTCCCTTGCTAAAGACCTTAATCCGAGGGTGATGGCCCCCAATATTTGAGGTTGAGCTTGTGAGGGCTCGAATACTTTTGATCTAAAGCAAACGATCATTGATCCCGGTTTGAAACCGGTCTTCGAATCTAAGTTAGCACATTTACTATTGCCTGATTAAAAACTTTGTCGAAAAACCCACTTTGGTATAAAACCGGTTCAAGGAAAAAAGAGTGCAACGCGTGCTTTCAGACCTAATAGCCACATCCGACCTTGGTCATTTATCTGCATACGTTAGTCTGATTTATAATATGATAAAAAAGTAATTAATTTCGTACCTTAGCAGTAGTACCATTTTAAGTGTGTCACGTTCTAGTTATTCGGTAGTTATATGTTATTTCCCCCTTCGAGTTTATACGAGCCTTTGCCGGTTATTCTGACAACTCAATATGACCCTTCCCAGTTTGGTCCCAGCTTCCATTCGTTCGGGTTCCTCTTTTGTAATGTTACTTTCCTCAACACTAAGTCCCCGACTTGAAAGTGTCGAAGGCTGGCTCTTCGGTTGTAATACCTTTCTATTTGCTGTTTCTGGGCGGCCAACCGGACCAGGGCGGCCTCCCACCTTTCATCCAATAGTTCCAGGCTCATGATCATGGCCTCACCTTTTGGCTCTTCTATCGCATACTAGAACCTGAAGCTCGGTTCTCCCACCTCAACTAGTATTAAGGCTTCATCTCTTTAGACCAATGAAAATGGGGTGGCCCTGGTGCTAGATTTTGAAGTCATACAGTATGCCTATAGGACTTCGGGCAGGATCTCCTTCCATTTCCCTTTCGCATCGGTCAACCTCTTTTTTAGGTTTTGAAGTATGGTCTTGTTTGTTAATTCTGCCTGCCCGTTCCCACTAGGGTGATAAGGTGTTGATAATATCTTCTTGATCTTAAATTTGTTTACCTTACTGCCGACGAATTATTTTCCATTATCGCAAACGATCTCGACCGGTATCCCAAATCGACATATTATGTGGTCCCAAATGAAGTCAATGACTTCTTTCTCCCTGACCTTTTCGAATGCTTGAGCCTCGATCCATTTGGAAAAATAATCAATCATGAATAGTATGAACTGAGCTTTACCGGGTGCCTATGGCAGAGGACCAACGATGTCCATTCCCCACTTCATAAATGGCCATGGGGACAAAAATGAGGGGAGCATTTCTCCCCGTTGATGAATCATCGGGGTATGTCTCTAGCAGTCATCGCATTTCTATACGAATTCCTTCGCATATTTCTCCATTTTGGTCCTGTAATAGCCGACCCTAATTAGTTTCCGAACCAAAGATTCAGCCTCCAAATGGTTCCCTCGTGTGACTTCATGAACTTTTATCAAGGCATATTTAGTCTCTCCCGGACCCAAGCATCTGGCTAGCAGGCCGTCGAAGGTTCTCCTGAACAATGCCCCTTCGACCAAGCTCAATCTGGCAGCCGTGGTGCGCAGGGCTCTCAATTATTTGGGATCCGAAGGCAATTTTTTGTTCTTCAAGTAGTCTATGTATTTGTTCCTCTAATCCCAAATTAAACTCGTTGAGTTTAATTTGGCGTGTCCTTCTTCTATCACCGACTTCATTAGCAACACTATTGTTCCTGAATTGAATTCATTGGCATCGACCGACAATCCCAAGTTAGCCAAAGCATCGGCCTCACTGTTCTGATCTCGGGGTACGTGCTATAGGGTCCATTCCCTGAATTGATGCAGCGTTACCTATAATTTGTCCAAGTACCTCCGCATCCGTTCTTCTTTTACTTTGAACGTCCCGTTAACTTGATTTACCACGAGGAGGTAGTCACACTTAGTTTTCATCACCTTGTCCCCAAGGCCTTTAGCCAATTCTAGACCTGCAATCATGGCCTCATACTCGGACTCATTGTTAGTCAATTTCACAGTTCTAATAGATTACCTAATTATATTTCCTGTAGGCGATTTTAATACGATGTCGAGCCCGGATCCCTTCGCGTTCAAGGCACTATTCGCAAAAAGGGTCCAAATACTTGTAGTGGTCCCCAAAGTTAACAACAATTCCCTTTCAACTTTGGGTATTAAGGTCGATACTCGATATCGTACCCACTAATTTTGACGACCCATTTGTCCAACCGGCCCCAGAGCTCGGGTTTGTGCATGATGTTCCTCAGCGGGTAAGAGGTCACGACACATATAGGGTGGCATTGAAAGTACGGATTTAGCTTTCTAGAGGCGCTTAGCAAAGTGAGCGCCAATTTTTCTAGGTGAGGATACCTTGATTCGGCCTCACCTAGATTTCTACTGATATAGTAAATAGGAAATTGTTTACCTTCTTCCTCCCGAACTAAGACTCTACTTACCGCCACCTCGAAAACCGCCAAGTAAAGATATAACTGTTCATCTGCTTTCAGAGTATGTAGTAAGGGCGAACTTGATAGGTATCGTTTGAGTTCATCCAAAGCTTGTTTACATTCTGGGGTCCAGGAAAAGTTATTCTTCTTCTTTAACAATGAGAAGAATCAATGGCTTTTGTCCGAGGACCTCGATATGAACCGTCCCAGGACGGATATACGCCTGGTCATCCTTTGAACGGCCTTGACATTGTCCACCACGGTGATGTACTCTATGGCTTTGATATTGTCGGGGTTGATCTCGATCATTCTATTGGATACTATGAACCCGAGGAATTTTCCCGATCTGACCCGAATGCACACTTTTTTGGGTTTAGCTTCATATTGTATTTCTTCAGTATGTCGAAGGTCTCCTGCAAATGTTTCAAATGGTCCTCTGCTCGCAAGGACTTGACCAACATGTCGTCAATATAAACTTCCATTAATTTTCCTATCTATTCTTCGAACATCTGGTTTACTAGGCATTGATAGGTGGCACAAGAGTTCTTTAATCCAAACGACATTACATTATAACAGTAGGTGCCAAATTTAGTGATGAAAGAAGTCTTTTCTTAATCGTCCGGGCCCATCTGAATTTGGTTGTACCCGGAATAGGTATCGAGAAAACTGAGTATCTCATGCCCTTCCATTGCGTCAATCATCTGATCGATCTTAGGCAAAGTGAAAGAATTTTTAGGGCATGCCTTGTTTAGATCTTTGTAATCAACACACATTCTTAGCTTATTACCTTTTTTAGGCAGTGCCACTACGTTAGCTAACCGGTCCGGGTATTTAGCTTCTCGGATGGACCCTATTTTAAAGAGTTTGGATACCTCGTCCTTGATGAACGCGTGCTTGTCCTCGGACTGCGGTCTCCTCTTTTACTTAATGATCGCATCCAAATGCACACCTCTAAACAAGGTATGAAACTGTCGACTGCAATTATAGTAACCCAATGAAGAGTCGGGGTCGAATCCACATGGAGCTAGATAGGAGTTAATGGTAGATATTCTAGTGCGTGAAATTGAATTATCTTAATTTTCACTTCTACAAAAAAAGGGTTTTGTTTCTATTTCTAATTTTACACTAACGTATGCAGAATAAACAAATAAGACTAGGATAATTGTTTTTGATGTTTTTCAAATTGGTAAAAAGCCTAGGGCTATGACTACCTAGGTGTTTGCCTAATGGGATAAAGACCTTAATGCTTGTTTTGTTGATTGGAGTGTGTTATAGGTATCAACCCTCAATTACCCACTCAGTACCTCTCGGTCAGAGGGTGATTTTCCCCAATTTGGCTTTCTCCAGACCAAATGGGTATCACACAAAACAGTTGATAAAAGCTCAAGTCGGGTCATTACTATCTCATTGACTTGGAATACTTCATTGTTTTTGCTCTTCATGTCAAATGCACCAAAAGGCGTCACACCCACAATTTCAAAGGGACCACTCCATTTAGACTTTAGCTTTCCAGGAAACATCCTCAACCGTGAGTTGAACAACAATACAAGATCACCCACCTTGAACTCTTTGTTCCAAATGTATTTGTCATGAAGATATTTCATCTTTTCTTTGTACAAGGAAGAACTTGCAATAGCATGGTACCGAAACTCATCCAATTCATTCAAATGTGCAACCCTCAAGTTAGAGGCTACATCCCAATCAAGATTCAACTTCTTCAGAGCCCACATGGCTTTGTTCTCAAGTTCCACCGGAAGATGACAAGCTTTTCCGAATACCAACCGGTATGGAGACATTCTAATAGGAGTTTTAAAAGCAGTCCGAGAAGCCCATAATTCATCATCAAGCTTCTTGGACCAATCCGTCTGGTTAGCATTCACTGTTTTGGACAAGATACTCTTTATCTCCCGGTTGAAGACTTTCACTTGACCGCTAGCTTGTGGATGATAAGGAGTCATAACTTTATTTATAACACTATACTTGCTAAGTAAATATTCAAAAGCCTTATTGGAAAAATGCGACCCCCATCGCTTATGATGCCCCATGGAGTACCAAACTTTGTGAAAATATTCTTCTTCAAGAACGCCACCACACTTCTCGCTTCATTGTTGAGTAGAGCAAGGGCCTCAACCCATTTAGACACATAATCAAGATGTATGTGTTTCCACAAGAACTTACAAAAGGACCCTTGAAGTCAATACCCCACACATCAAAGATATTAATCTCCAAAATGGTAGTGAGAGGCATTTTATTTTTCTTCGAGATTCCACCGGCCCGTTGACATTCATCACATATCTTCACTGTTTGCATCCTTGTAACGAATGGGCCAATAGAAACCATAACTTAGCACTTTGTCTGCCGTTCTTGCTCCCCCATTGTGACCACCATATGGCAAAAATTGACAAGCCCCAAAAATGTCACTTTGCTCTTCTTTCGGTACACATCTTCTAATTACCCCATCCGTACAAATCCGGAAAAGGTATGGCTCATCCCAATAATAATCTTGACAATCCCGTTTGAGCTTCTTCCTTTAGTTTGAAGAGAACTTATCCAGGATGATTCCACACAAGGATATTTGCTAGATCCGCGAACCATGGCACCTCCTTAATTGAAATAGCCAATAGTTGCTTATCGAGGAAGGAGTCATTGATTGCAAGGCCATCATGCGGCCTCCCCTCCTCCTCAAATGAGACAAGTGGTGTACCACTTGATTTTCACTCCCTTTTCTATCTTGGATGTCAATATCAAACTCTTGCAACAAAAGCACCCATCTCATCAACCGAGCTTTGGAATCTTTCTTGCTCATACGATAGCGAAGTGCCGCATGATCTGTTTGGACATTAACTTTCGCACCCATCAAGTACGGGTGAAACTTCTCAATTGCAAACACAATGGCAAGGAGCTCTTTCTCCATAATAGTATAGTTGACTTGGGAACCATTCATGGTCTTACTAGCATAGTAGACCAGATGAAAAATCTTGTTGATGTGGTTCCCCAACAAATCCCCAACCGCTACGTCTCGCACATGAGCTCAAAAGGAATACTCCAATTAGGAGCGGTGATAATGGGAGTGATTGTCAATTTGAACTTTAACAATTCGAAGGCTCTCATGCAATCATCATTAAAGTGAAACTTAGCATCTTTCTCTAAAAGCTTGCACAACGGGTTCACCACTTTAGATAAATCCTTGATGAAGCGCCGGTAAAATCCCCAGTGGCCTAAGAAACTCTGCACGCCTTTCACTGAAGTTGGAGGTGGAAGTTTAGAAATCACCTCAATCTTTGCCTTGTCGACTTCAATGACATTCTTTGAGATCTTGTGGCCAAGGACAATGCCTTCCTCGACTATGAAATGACAATTCTCCCAATTTAGCACCAAATTCGTTTCTTCACATCTTGCCAATACTTTATCCAAATTTGCCAAGCAATCATTAAAGGAATCCCCAACCACCGAGAAGTCATCCATGAAAACTTCAAGGTAGTCCTCTACCATGTCCATGAATATAGCCATCATAGACCTTTGAAAAGTCATCGGTGCATTACATAACCTAAATGGCATCTGCCTGAAGGCAAAAGTACCATAGGGACATGTAAAGGTTATTTTCTCTTGATCATCGGGAGCAATAAGGATTTGGTTGTATCCCGAATATCCATATAGAAAGTAATATAAAGCACGGACGGCCAACCTATCAAGCATTATGTCAAGGAGAGAAAGTGGAAAATGATCCTTCCTTGTGCCTTTGTTGAGCTTGCGATAGTCCATACACACTCTCCGCCCGGTCACCGTTCTTGTGGGAATCAACTCATTCTTGTCATTGGTGACCACCGTCATGCCCCCTTCTTTGGGACACATTGCACCGGAGAAGTCCATGAACTATCGGAAATGGGGTAGATAACCCTGACATCCAACCATTTGATAATCTCCTTCTTAACCACATCTTGCATAGCCTCATTGAGTCTCCTTTGATGTTCAATAGATGGTTTGGCGTTATCCTCCAAGTTGATCTTGTGCATTACAAATGCAGGGCTTATTCCCCGAATATACACCAATATCCATCCAATAGCCTTCTTCCTCTTATGTAGCACCGCCAATGTAGAGTCTACCTGCACGTTAGTCAAACAACAGGATAGAATAACCGGTAAAGTAGAACAAGGGCCAAGAAATTCATACCGAAGATGTGGAGGTAATGGCTTCAACTCCAAGGTAGGAGGCTCTTCAATGGAAGGCTTTGTAGAAGCAGTTTTCCTATTTTTAAGATCCAAGGATAGTTTCCAGGGTGTATAGTTGTTCGACCCCATTCCTTGCAAAAAGTTCACACATTCCATGAAGCTATCCAACATATCACCCACATTGATCGTGGAACTTGTATCATCAACAATCACATCGGTCACTAAGTCCTCAAAAGAACACACTTCGTTGCTATTATTTTGCCGCATGGATTTGCACACGTGGAATACCACTTTTTTATCACCCACTCGAAAAGTGAGTTCTCCGGCTTCGACATTACAAAGAGCCTTCCTCGTAGCAAGGAAAGGTCTTCCAAGTATAATCGACACCTCATAATCCACTTCACAATCAAGCATGAAAAAATCTACCGGAATAATGAATTTATCAATACGAACCAATACATCTTCAATCACTCCCAATGGTCTCTTCATTTTACGATCGGCCATTTGCAATCTCATAGAGGTGGGTCTTGGTTTCCCAATTCCCAAGGTTTTAAAAACCGAATAGGGAATCAAATTGATACTTGCCCCAAGATCACAAAGAGCTTTAGCAAATTCTACACTTTTAATTGTACAAGGGATTGTGAAAGCGTCGGGATCTTCCAATTTATGAGCCATTGAGTGCACAATTGCACTCACTTGATGAATGACCTTAATAGTTTCAAAATGCATGGACCGCTTCTTTGTCACAAGATCCTTCATAAACTTTGCATAGCCAGGCATTTATTCCAAAGCTTCCACTAATGGCATATTGATTGAGAGACTCTTCATCATTTAAATGAACTTTTTGAATCGATTCTCGCCATTTTGCTTGGAAATCCTTTGAGGGTAAGGAGGTCAAGTCTTAGGCAATGGTGCCTTAGACTTTTGCACTACCGGCTTTAGTATGTCAATAATGCGATCCCTAGACGGGTTCACCTCCTCTTGAGTCTCTTCCACATTGTCATGTATATCGATACAAACTTCATCATTTGATTGCATAATATTGCCCGGGACCTCTTATTCTTATACCACTTGCTCATCATCCACAAGTTGCCTTTGACTTGAGGTGGGTGCAATCTCACCTCTCCCAATTCTTGTAGTAATGACCATGGCATGCCCCATGTTGTTCCCGCCCTTTGGGTTCACCACCGTGTCACTTGGTAGTGCCCCCTTAGGACGAGAACTTAGAACTTGAGAGATTTGCCCCATTTGAACTTCTAAGTTGCAGATCGATGTGTTGTGTGAGGCAAGTTGGGCATCAACATTGGCATTGTTTTCCATCATTTGCTTGAACATTTCTCAATACGCCCCATTTCATTGTTGGAAGAACTAGGACCATGGGAAGGATAAGGAGGCGAGTTGCTTGCTTGTTAATACATCTGGGGCCTTTGAAAATCCGACCCCCAGTTGCCTAGATTATTGTTCCATCCACCTTGATTGTTACCTCCCCCAATTACCTTGATTATTGCCATTCCAATTTCTTTGGTTATTGTTGTTATGCCAATTTTCTTGATTGTTTCCACCACTTCAATTACCTTGGTTGTTAGAATTTCAATTGTCTTGATTGTTTTGAGGTCGCGATTGTTGTTGATTTGGGCCTTGAAAATTATTTCGTTTTCCTCGAAAGTTGTTCACATATTGCAACTCCTCTTCTTGGTCATTGTAAAAATCATCTTGATCAAACCCACTATCTTCTTACACAAAATTGTCCACTAGTTGTTGCACTTGTGGACCCTTGGTCTTCCGTTTGTTCACAATCATATTTACTCCCTCCATGGCATTGACTTGCCTAGGATGTTGCACTTGTTGATGTTGAGCCTTTGCTAGTTGGTTCATTGTGGTAGTCAATTTGGATTATGGCTTGCCCATGGTCATGCAACTATTTGTGGAGGTGAATCACATTGGGATCACCTTATGGAACATTAGCCCGGGATTGCCATGCCGATGATGTGTCCTCCATTTCATATAAAATCTCACACGCCTCCGCATAAGGCATAGTCATGAAGTTTCCACTGGCAAGTTGATTCACTACACATTGGTTGGTTGTGTTGATCCCACGATAAAAAGTTTGTTGAATCATGTTCTCCGTCATATCGCTGTTGGGACATTCTTTAACCATTTTTCTATATCGCTCCCATATCTCGTGGTTCATTGGGCTCTTGATTGAATGCTAGAATCTCATACCTAAGTGTAGTCATGTGCCCCGGAGAGAAGTACTTAGAAATGAACTTTTCCGCCAATTCATCCAATTGTGAATGGAATGGTTTGGCAAACGTTCCAACCAATCTAAAGCTTTCCCCCCGTAGAGAGAAGGGAAAAAGCCTTAGCCTCAAAGCATCATCGGAGACATTTGTTTGTTTACTTCCCCAACACGTATCCACAAACCCCTTCAAATGTTTGTATGCATTTTGACCTGGAGCACCAGTGAAGAACCCTCGTTTCTCTAACAGAGTGAGCATTACATTGGTTATTTGAAAGTTTCCCGCCCTAATACGGAGAGGGACTATTGCACTTGCATATCCTTCATTGGGTAACACCCGGTGTGGAGCCGCTCATGGTGGAGGTAGAGGTGGAGGTGGGGGTGGGACGGGCACATTGTAATGTGGCACTCGGCCTCTTCTATTGGCTTGAGGTTCAAGAGGAGGAACCTCATCCGCTTGGTCATCCTCAATGTCCACATCCCCCAAATCAATATTTTCAAGCTTGCTGTTTGCCATGGTCGCACCTACAATTTCTCAAACAAGTTAATAACACGTAAGGAAAAGAAGATACTTCAAAAACACACCCAAATATATAGCTAACATCGTGTTTAACTCCCAGGTAACGGCGCAAAAAATTGATCGCGTCCAAATGTACACCTCTAAAGAAGGTATAAAATGGTCGATTGCAATTATAGTAACCCAACGAAGAGTCGGGGTCGAATCCACAGGAAGTTAGATGAGAGTTAGGGGTATATATTCTAGTGCGTGAAATTGAATTATCTTAATTTGCACTTCCATTAAAAAGGGTTTTGTTTCTATTTCTAATTTTACACAAACGATTGCAGAATAAAGAAATAAGACTAAGATAGTTGTTTTTGATGTTTTTCGAATTGGTAAAAAGCCTAGGGCTGTGACCATTACCTAGGTGTTTGACTAACGGGATAAAGAACTTAATGCTTGTTTTGTTGATCGGGGTGTGTTATAGCTATCAACCCTCAATTACTCACTCAATACCTCTCGGTCAGAGGGTGGATTTGCCCAATTTGGCTTTTTCAAGACTAAATGGGTATCACACAAAATAATTGATAAAAATTCAAGTCGGGTCATTACTATCTCTAGGTTGAACCCTTTAATTGGGTTAATCAATCTCTCGATTGACTCAATTCCTTTTTATCCAAGTTTTCCTAGACTAAGTCTCTCTTTCTCAAGTACAGACTATCAAATAGGCATGAACTAATGTTTGCATCCATTAATTTCACAAATAAAAACATTAACTAGGCTAAATAACAAACACTCAATCATAAACAAGCACTAATTTAATTACCCATAAGGTTAACACACTAGGGTTGGGTCACAACCCAAGTACAAATGTAGCTACTCATGCTTGGGTTTGAAGAAAAAGAAGAAGAAATACTAATTAAACTCATAATGTAAGCTTAAAATAATAAAATCTATTGTAAAATACACCAAAATATAGTGGACTTCCAAAAGATGCAAAGAAAAATGGCTACAGTACTTGATGATGTCAAAACTTAACCTAATTTTATGAAACTCGTCTATTTATATAAGGTTGGAAATTTCGGAAAAAAATGCCATTCAGAGGGTTCTGCAGCCGCACAATTTCATGTGCGGTCCGCAGAATTCTTCATCCGGCAGGAGCTGGGATTCTGTGGCCGTACATTCTAAACTGCGGCCTTGAGGCAATATTTCTGAGGTCTGCAGATTTAGCACTGTGGCCACAAGGCACTCTTTTGTGGTCTGCAATAGTATGATTGCGGCCGCAAGATAAGCTTTTACGGCCGCACAAATCTTGTACGTACCGCAATTCGAGGAAACTTTTGGACTTGGCTTTTTGTCATCTCTTAGATCTTGGATCCTAGCCCAGCTTTTGCAGCTGCACAATTCATGTGCAGTCCGCAATTTGCTCAAAAGTCTGCCGAGTTTTTCTTCCTTGATTGCAGCCGCAGATGGAATTTTACGGACCGCACATTGTAAGCTTTTGTGCCTTTTATTGCCTTGTGTTTAGACTACTCCCTTTTGAGTCGGATTTCATCTCGGGAGTCCAACATCCATCATTCATGAAATTTTGCACATTTCATTAGTTTCGGGAACACAATTCAATGCTTTTAGAGTAAAACAAAAGCTAAAAGGCGATAATAAGTAGTCAAAATACCCATTTATCACGTAACCGGATGGAACTTCGGGTCC
The DNA here is from genome assembly GCA_000715115.1 of Nicotiana otophora. NCBI lineage: Eukaryota > Viridiplantae > Streptophyta > Magnoliopsida > Solanales > Solanaceae > Nicotiana > Nicotiana otophora. The sequence continues at coordinate 18,011 of AWOL01S0038799.1, forward strand.
AAACTCAGCTTCTGAGTGGTTACGTCCGGTGGGATCCTTGTTATGTCAAGATGGGACCAAGCAAAACAGTCTATGTTAGCTTTAAGAAAATTGATGAGTTTTTTCCTGAGCACGGGGGTTAACCCCGTGCCTAGGTATACCTTTCGAATCGGTAGGTGTTCGATTAATATGACTTACTCCAACTCTTCGACCATCAATTTGGTGGTGTCGGTATCATCAGGTGCTATGAACGATCTCAGAACTCTGTAATCATCCTCCTCGTCTACTCCTCATGCCTCTAGTTCGGCCGAGACCGGCACCGATGATTGCTATTTAATTTCTTCCTTTTCGGTCAACTCTGTGTCCTTGATGTCGAAACCGCAGGCACCGAGATTACCTCGTTGACTGCGAACATCTCCTTTATGCCCGGCTACTCTCTGCAGACCATCTTGACTGCTCCCGGCGTAGGAAATTTCAATGCCTGGTGTCAGGTCGAGGTTACCGCCCTCATGTTGTAAACCCACGGCCTTCCGAATAGGGCGTTATACCTCATATCTCCTTCGATCACATAGAAATTTGTCTCTTGGATTGTCCCGGCGGTGTTCACCGGCAAGGTTATCTCCCCTTTAGTGGTTTCGCATGCCATATGAAATCCGTTCAACACCCGAACTACCGGCACTATTTGGTCCTGTAACCCCAATTGCTCTGCGACCCTCGATTTGATGAAGTTGGTCGAGCTACCTGGATCAATTAACACACGTTTAACGCAAGATTTATTGATAAGTATGAATATAATCAGCACATCATTGTGAGGTTGTAAGATGCCCTCAGCATCCTCGTCGCTGAATGAAACGGTTCCCTTCAGGACATAATCTCGAGTGTGTTTTTCCCTTGTGATAGATACTTTATTGCGCTTTATCATTGGCCCTTGGGGGACATCGACCCCTCCAATGATCATGTTGATGACGTGCTGAGGCTCCTCATGTTCGGCATGTTTGTTGGAGTCGATGCCGCAATCGAAGGAAAAGGCTTCTGGATAAAGTTTTTGGGATCCGGCCCTTTCAATATCGGGGGTGCTCCCAGGATTTGATCGGCCCTCAAATTGTATGTTTCTACCTTTTTGTCATTGGCCTCAATCTTTTTCTCACCCCACTCTTCCCGCTTTGTTAATTCTTCAAGCATTCTCATTATTTCGGAATTTACCCAGGTCTCCTTTTTCTCACCTGACTCTTCCCGCTTTGTTAATTCTTCAAGCATTCTCATTATTTCGGGATTTACCCAGGTCTCAGCTTCACCCAGTCTCTCAATGATCTGTTCGCTTCTTCGGATATTTTCTTGGGATTTCTCGGGCTCAACCCTACTGGGGGTGTGACTTTGATTATGTAGCTGCGCTATCGCCGCTTGTTGAACCTGTAACATTTCAAAGATTAACCATAGGCTTACCCGATCGCCTTCGCCTTCGGGCGCTTCTCGAGCTGTTGGTCGGGGTTCTCTGTGCCTTACCTAACCGAACACCAACGTAACGTATCTTTCTTACTATACCATCATGGGTAAATGGGCTAGAAGTGACATCATGAGATAACCAAAATAAAACATAAGGGAATACTAGACATAGGACGACCCAACATGATATAGAAACTTATACATGTGGCATATGGGCCTATAAGGCCGACATGATAATTTGTACACTCAAAACATAGGCCGACAAGGCCATACAATTATCTATACACATGACATATGTCTACAAGCCTCTAAGAGTACATAAACATTATAAAGGTCGGGATAGGGCCCCGCCATACCAATCAATACATGTCCAAATCATACTGACCAAATAGGCAACTCCGGAGCAAGTGGAGTGCAACAACACCTTCCGCTGAGCTGATAGCCTACTAGGAGGACTCTCAACCTGTCTATCGGGACCTGTAGGCATGAAACGCAGTATCTCCAGGCAAACGGGACGTCAGTATAAATAAAGTACGGAGTGTATGGCATGGAAGCAGTATATAAAAGACATGGAGTAAAGAACTCAACATGTAAGTCTGAATAGGTCTGTGAATCATGAAACATTTATAATGTCATGCATATGCTTATAAATGTCACATCATGTATAGGTATGTGCGTATATAACATCATTAAGTCTCAGATAGCATCCCGTTATATCATCTCGGCCTTTGTGGGGGAAATCATCAACGTAGACCAGCTGATCAGGTGGAAGTGAGTATATAGTATAAAGTGATTCAAAATCAGTGTTGAGTAAAGGCTAAGTCCGCAACTTAAACTAATAGCTCGCTTATGTAAATTTGGGCAGCATCTCCCCTATAACAAGAGCCTCCTCCAAAAACATATACCAACAAGAATGACCAGAGCAATCCAGCAATACATAATTATCAATAACAAGACACCATATAACAACAAAAAGTCACAACTACTTCACAACGAGCGGCAAGCTCCGATTGAAACCTGTATAACCCATATAGTGATACTTACGTCGTAGGGATCGTTCTAATGTTATTGCTTCTTGATTTCGTACCCGGGATATTAATCTTCTTTGAAACCCTTGTAGAGAGCTTAAGGGTAAGTTTATGGTTCTTAATTGGTCGTGGTTTCTGAAATGTATAAATACACTACATAAGGGATATAAATATCCATTTTATTAAAAAAGTCAAAAAGGTGTTACTTGGCACCCTAGCATTGGCCCTTCTTCCAACGCTTATATCTTTTTATCCGTATGTCGTATGAATGAACAGCTAAAAGCGTTGGAAATTAAATTCGAAGACCATCAATTTGGTATATAATGTCCCAAAAGACCTCATATAACACACGAAAGGTATTGCTCAAAAAGCTTTAGTGACCCACCTACTTGTCACTTATGCAGTCTGCGCAGTCTTGCGAAACTGCAAATATCTCTATGCTCCGATGTCATATCGATAAATGGTTTAATGCGTTAGAAACTAGACTCGTATATATTTAATTTGATATGTATATCATCCTGTAATTCCAAGTATATTAGTAGAAAATCTCTGCTATATTTGACCTAATATTTAACACATTATGAATATAACTTGTGATGACCTTTGCCAACTTTTGTTCCAAAACTCCCTTGACTTCAAAATATAACACACGACTATAATAAGACTAATATAACTCATAACATAACCTCCTTGTCATATTAAGAACCCTAGTATTAGCCCAAAGTACATGTTATAACATTTGAACTTGTCGACATTCGATAGAACTTATTTTCTTCAATTTGCTTAGCTCCTAAGCTTTTTAACACTCTTGGTAGTTGTTATCAGTGATCTTAAAGATTTGTAACCTCCAAGGTAACATGATTAACTTACTTTATATACTTTTAAAGATGATCTCATTTCTGAGCTTACATCAATTGACTTATGATGTACTCTCACGTACGAAAATATGGGGTGTAACATCATTACTCCCTTTGGAACATTCGTCCTCGAATGTTGACTAATGCGCCTATCAGTCTCATAACCTATAGCTTTTATGAATACTTTAATACTGTCCTTGCCATCTAGGCAACTGTTCTGTGAATAAATTCAAAAGCCAAGACATTCCCCCCTTTAGGCCTCTTCCTCACACTACGACTTGTGGTCGAAATCCTTTCAATCTCGTAACTTTTTCTACCTTCTATCATGTAGCATGTACGACACTGAACTTGTAAGTGCCTATGTGAATCTTCTCTCCTTTTTCCTCCATACTATACCATAACTCTTACTTTAGTTTATTGTTACCGAGGTCTGCTACCCAACTCAAGGTTACTCTCTCGCTGCTTATCCTATATGTATAAATCTAAGTCCTTTAATGCTTCCTAATTACCATTCATCTTAATAATAACAACCTAATCTCATCCCATACTTTGGAACCTCTACCCCTCTATTATAGATTCACCTTAATATTGATCTATAATCTACCACTGATAACTTGAAATCTCTTACGTAATACCTTCTCACTAGGGCTCACGTCTTATCGGGGAACATTTGAAGTGATTTGCCTGATCCACCTAGGGATAATACTATACTTCAATAACCGTATTTCATAGCATCCCAACATGATTCATCATATGGGTTCTAATCTAGTGCAACTCATGAAATCTTTTTTCTCAAAATCATTATTCAATCAAAGACCTAATTATCTATCGCAATTACACCCTTATTCTAGTACCAGGGCAACATTCAATCTCTTCTAAATGCTCCTAGTCTTAGACTCCTCCAAGTTAATTCAATCTATACTGAGCTTTCTATAACTTACGGAAACTATCAACTCTCTTATTTTGATGGGCTTAATCCTGAGGCCTTACCTATTCTTGTCACATTCTCACTCATCTTTACTTATCCTTACTCCTATCTACCTAAACCCTTGTCACTCTACCATACTTTAGCTTACGACCTACACATATCTATTTATACTACTCGTAACCTTTCTTTAACTTGTTAACACCATAGATTTCCTTCCGTGCCTTCTCAGTTGCCTTTAAACACAAGCAATTACTTTTCTTGGTCATTCTGCCACTTGTTGCATGAATACATGTCTTATCTCATTGCCCACGAATACTGGAATTTCATGTAACTCATATGATCTCAAATATCACCTTTTGATTTTTTCTTCTTCCCGTTCATTAGCCACGATAGGTACCACTTTCTTATGGAGTACATACAATGTTGTAGTGAGACTATTGTTACAAGACCATTTCTTCTTTATGTTATTATGATTAAGTTGAAGCCTTCTTCCTTATTTTCTCAACTAGTCTTTCTTTGTAGTACTTAAGGGAGACCCTTTGACTCCTGTAAAGCTGCGAGCTTATTACATCGTATACCCGAAAGAATTTTATATATTATTACTCGCCTATAATTATCCTTAGTTACTTACCTATATACCCTTGTGCTTGTAGGGTTGCTTCTGAACTAAAATTTTTGACTGTCTTCTCAGTGGAACCGTCTTTTATTTTTGTAAGACTTATACGGTACCTTTAATAACACCAACTCCTATCTGAATATTTCTCAAGGATCACGATGTCATCATATTTGCGAGACTGAATTCCTTATGTTAGGTTTCACTAGGTTTATCTTGCACAATCTGCTCATTTGTTTGTATCCTCTTATCTAGCCATAACTAGACTCTTCGTAAATCAACTACTAACTACTCATTGGTCTATTCTCATATTTATATTCCGCATAGTCTCCCTTGGGATATGTCCTTTGTTTGAACTTACCTCTCACATTGGCTCTTTATATATCAAGTGTTTATTCGTACTTATTTATCAATAATATTCTGGGCGGGAACCCTTACTTCCTCTCCCCGGTGTTGTTCTTGCATAATGTTCTGGAGTCGTTACATATACGTGGGATCTGAATAAATGGAATCTCATTCCTTTCACCTTATCATCTTTGGCATCTTTTCACTTCTTCACTGATATCTTACTCATCTTGCGGTAACCCTTCTGTACCAAGGATAACTGAATTATTTTACGCACGAGGGTGACACCTAGTGTAACTGGCACACTTAGTCCCTTAAGCTTAACTCTGCTCACAATGCTTGTTTTTGGGAAGCGTCTTCCTAAATGACCTTTAGAAGTTATTCTTCTGTTGTCCATTCTATTATCGCCGGAACGCGATCTCTGAAATTCTCACGATGTGCACTATTATCAAATCCTTCTGTCCTGAATTCATGTTCAGTTTATCATATTCACTAGCCCATACTAATTTCTATTACTCCGGGGGTCTAACTTTTCCTTCGGGTAATCACGTATGAGTCACCAACTCATTTCTCGAAATGGAGACATGACTTTATGGCTTATACTTTTTTATTGCCTCGAGGCCTGTCACCTCTTGTCTTTTTCTTTACTTGACTATAGAATCTATAATCCTGTCATATTTTGATTTACCGTTATCATCCATTTTAGCACATCTTACTCATAGTTCTTCATTTACTTTCTTCCTATTTTCCTGCTAATATTTCTCTCTATCACTTTATTGTGAAAACTTCAACAAAAGATTCTTTCACTTTTAGCTCCCGTTGATTTATCTCACTGGCTCTTCAGGTCGCCTAACATTCTCTTTTTTCCGAGGGGCGGGAGTCATAATAAGGTAAATATTTATCCATTCTAGGATTCAAGTGCCTATCTTCTGAATTTTCTGTACATTCTAGTATTCATATCCGACTGTACTATTCTAGAGTGCACCACCTGGGCGTCTCACAAGGAGAACTATTACCACGTTTGCAATATCCTTCAGAAATGTCAGCTAACGCTAACAATCCATCCACCGTTTTGGGGTGCCCTAACCCCAGCTGGATCTTGATGTCCCATCCTTCTCTTAAACTATATTTATTAGCTCCCATATATCATAACTGAGATGAGTGTGGTCAATTGTATATATCTCTGTTACGTTGAAACTAACTCATAATGCTTATATTTCTCTGCCCGAATTGTAAATACTGATAATCTTCACTAATTGGGTATCTTGTACCCTTCTTCACCTTGCTTCTTTGTTGAAACTTGTGTCTACCTTCTCTCTTCTCTCGTTGCTTTTTACCATATGGGTGGATAGATATTCATGCCTTAAGACTCCTTATCAAGAATCTTACACGTCTTAGTACACACACGATCTGCTAAAGACCTTACATTTACTCATCATAAGCATGACGCATAATCGAGTTCCTCTTACTCAACTCTTCTACAGCCATGTTCAATCTCTTACCAACTATCTTCTGGGATGTAGATATCGTTGTATTACGAATAAAATAGAATTTAGGAGTTTGAATACTTACAAGTGGGATCTACTACACGATCTAGAGTAAGAAGAAAGAGTGACAATCCTAAATGCCCTGTAGCCTCCTGCTTATAAGTGTGGTGCACAACACACCCATAAACAAGACTCTACTAGACACGGCCTGTAGACTCCCTAGGATAGAACTGCTCTGATACTACTTTTGTCACGACCCAAACTGATGGGCCTCGACGGGCACCCGGTGCCTTACCTAACCGAGCACCAACGTAATGTATCTTTCTTATCATACCATCATGGGTAAATGGGCCAGAAGTGACATCATGAGATAACCAGAATAAAACGTAAGGGAATACTAGACATAGGACGACCCAACATGATACAGAAACTTATACATGTGACAAATGGGCCTATAAGGCCGACATGATCATTTGTACACTCAAAACATAGGCCGACAAGACCATACAATCATCTATATACATGACATATGTCTACAAGCCTCTAAGAGTACATAAACGTCATAAAGGTCGGGACAGGGCTCTGCCATACCAATCAATACATGTCCAAATCATACTAACCAAATAGGCAACTTCGGAGCAAATGGAGTGCACCAACACCTTCTGCTGAGCTGATAGCCTACTAGGAGGACTCTCAACCTGTCTATCGGGACCTGCAGGCATAAAACGCAGCATCCCCAGGAAAAAGGGACGTCGGTACAAATAAAGTACTAAGTATGTAAGGCATGAAAATAGTATATAAAAGACATGGAGTAAAGAACTCAACATGTAAGTTTGAATAGCTCTGTGAATCATGAAACATTTGTAATGTCATGCATATGCATATAAATATCACATCATGCATAAGTATGTGCGTACATAACATCATTAAGCCTTTGAGGGAATCTCATCATATCATCTCGGCCTCTATGGGTAAAATCATCAACGTAGACCAGCTGATCAGGTAGAGGTGCGTATATAACGCCATAACTTTTCCCCATACCCCATATACACATAATATATGCATATATAATGCCATCTGGTCATGGGTCAATGTACATGTATAAATAAATACAATGCATAAGGAAGTAAGTCAATAAGATCTCTCGGAATGTTATGAGACCCATGAATAGACGATATGATAGTAGGAGATATGGGGAATCAAGAACATAGGCAACCCTAGTACTTCTAGAAATAGAATCATTTGTGAAAGTTGTGTGCTTGCTCGTTTCGTTGCATCATATTGATCACGCCAAAAGGAAAAAAGGGATAGCCTTAACATACCTTAACTCCATTGAGTCCTTAATACCTTCCAAGATATTCTTCAAACAACTTAACTCAATCTACCATAACATAAAGTGATTCAAAATCAGTATTGAATAAAGGCTAAGTCCGCAACTTAAACTAGTAGCTCGCTTATGTAAATTTTGGCAGCATCTCCCCTGTAACAAGAGCCTCCTCCAATGAAATATACCAACAACAATGGCCAGAGCAATCCAGCAATACATAATTATCAATAACAAGACACCATATAACAACAAGTCACAACTACTTCACGACGAGCGGCAAGCTCCGATTGAATCCTGCATACCCCATATCACCCCTTATAGACTTATTAATTTAACTTAACAGTAACATTAACATCATTATGAAGTCATTTATCAATGAATCCAGTCTTATACCATACATTTATAATAAAGAAAATAATCCACAACCCCAACTATCCTCAATTAGCAACTTTATTCACTAGTTCATGTCTAGCCCATCCATAGAACTTAATCAACATCAAGATAACCTTAAGGACATGCAAGAATATAATATAATTACCTCCTACAGTGGATTAAAGTCGAAATTCATGTTATATTTAGCTTACAGTATCCCAATACACCCCAATCACTTCATACACAAAGCGATAACTATAGTAGTGTCAAACACCCCGAAAATATTATAAAGAACGACTAATCCACCATTTCGCCATTATATGGTATTTCTCCACAAAATTTATCCTCCAAAACTCCATCAAAAATAGCAAAATAGACAGCCCAAAAACAACACGAAACAACGCACAATATAGTCCACTACAAGTCGAATAACTCGAAATCACGGCTTCCGATCACCGTCCCGTGAGCTCTAACTATTAGGAAATGAATTTATCAACTTTTCTTTATATTTAAAATCTTAAATATAGAAAGTAGGCATTTTTTTAACTACTAAATACCTTCTAAAACTCAAACTACAAGGAAAACGAGAGGTGATATAGCGATACTTAAGTCGTAGGGATCGTTCTAATGTTATCGCTTCTTGATTTCGTACCCGGGATGTTAATCTTCTTTGAAACCCTTGTAGAGAGCTTAAGGGTATGTTTATGGGTCTTATTTGGTATTGGGTTTTGGAAAAATTCAGAAAGAAATGACATAAGGGATATACATATCCATTTTGTTGAAAAGTGAAAAAAGTGCTACTTGGCACCCTAGCATAGGCCCTTTTTCCAACGCTTGTATCTTTTTATCCGTATGTCGTATGAATGAATGATTAAAAGCTTGGAAACTAAATTCCAAGACCTTAAATTTGGTATATAATATGTCCCAAAAAGACCTCATATAGCACACGAAAGGTATTGCTCAAAAAGCTTTAGTGACCCACCTACTAGTGACCTATGCTGTCTGCGCAGTCTCGCGAAACTGTAAATATCTCTCTGCTCCGATGTCGTATCGATGAACAGTTTAATGCGTTAGAAACTAGACTCATATATATTCAATTTAATATATAGATCATCCTGTAATTCCAAGTATATTAGGAGGAAAGCTCTGCTACATTTGACCTAATATTCAACACATTATGAATGTAACTTGTGATGACCTTTGCCAACTTTTGTTCCAAAACTCGCTTGACTTCAAAATGTAACACACGACTATCATACGACTAAAATTACTCATAACATAACCTCCTTATCATGTTAAGAACCCTAGTATCAGACCAAAGTACATGTTATAACATTCCAACTTGTCAATATTCGATGAAACTTATTTTCTTCAATTTGCTTAGCTCCTAAGCCTTTCAACCCTCTTGGTAGTTGTTATCCGTGATCTTAAAGATTTGTAACCTCCAAGGTAATATGATTAACTTACTTTATGTACTTTCAAATACGATCTCATTTCTGAGCTTACATCAAATGACTTATGATGTACTCTCACGTACGAAAATATGGGGTGTAACAGGTCAGACTCATCGTCAACGTTTAAGTGGGCAGACTAAGAATTTAACACTTTTAAGCAGACCTGAAATTAAGACTTTAACGAACAAGCGTAAAATAGAGTGTGTTATGGAGATTTGTATCAAATCACCACTATTATCCTTGGGCCCACGGTGGGTGCCAAACTGTTTACCTTAAAATCGAATAACAATTAAATTTGTACGTGGTTTTAAGGATATCACGACCCAAGTTCCCTCCATAGGATGTCGTGACGGCAAGCCTAACAACATGCAGAATAATTGAAACAACAACTTAGAATCTCAAAACTTCAGCAACTACATAAATAAAATATGTAACTCAATATGTACAATTCCCGAAACCTGGTGAAATATAAGTCACAAGCTCTAAGTAACAGTACTGAACAATCCTATACATCACTGTCTATAATAGTGATTTGACAACTTACGCTCTGCCTCAATAGGTACCACGGCCTTTGCAACTCAATACCAAATTCAACGGCAAGATATTCCAAGAATAACAATTTCAAGTAAAGAATTCAACAGTTAAATAAGGGATACGGAATAAAGGAAAGCAAGTAATTCAACTAAACATGTAGGACAAGTTGCAAATAAGAGATAAGACAAGTAGACATGTGAAATTAGACTAAATATGATGACTATAACATGTTAAAGTAACTCAATTAAAGCATGAAAGGAAATTACATAGCTAACAACCGGAAATTTTAATATTTAGCCTGTGTACGCACTCGTCACCTTGCGTACACGACCTTCACATATCACAATTATCACGAAATACCAAATCCTAAGGGGAATTTCCCCCATATAAGGTTAGACAAGTCATTTACCTCAAACCACGCTAAATCAATCAACTAGAAGGCTTTCTCTCGATTTTCCAACTCCGAACAGCTAAAATCTAGCCAAAATAATTTTATATTATAAATATAACTATAAGAAACTAATTCAAACAATGAAATTACGATCTTTGCAAAGAATTGAAAAATCAACCCAAAAAAGTCACCCTGGACCCGCGTCTCGGAACCTGACTAAAATTATAAAAATCAAACACCCATTCGATATCGAGTCCAATCATACAAGAATTATTCAAATCTGACTTCATTTTGCCTTTGAAAACTCAAACATTTAGCCTAATGAGTTTCTACCAATTTTTTCCAATTTTCAACTCCAAAGCAACAATTAAATGATGAAATTATCAATAGATTCATATGAATTAATCAAAAACGAGTTAGAATTCCTTACCCCAAAGTCCTCTATGAAAATCCTTCGAAATGTTTCCTGAAACCGAGCTCTCTATGTCCGAAAATGAATTGCGAACATTAATCCTCAATCAAGCCCTTTTCTGCCCAGCGATCCTCGCTTCTACGATGCTGCACCTGCGGAAAAACCATCGCAGGTGCGGAAAACACTTAAGTCCAGGGGTTCCGCTTCTTCGGTCCATGGCTCACACCTACGAGTCCGCTTCTACGGAGAAGGAGACCGCACCTGCGATCCTGTCCTAGGCCCCTCCTCAAATTCCACTTCTGCGGAGAAAAGGGCCGCGTCTATGGAAACGCATCTGAGCTCAGGCGTCCCCACTTACGAACCCAGGCCTACGCTGGGCTCCTCCGTTTCTATGATGACCAAGGTGCACTTGCGTGTCTGGACCTGCGGCCAGACCCTCCGCAGGTGCGATGACACCAGAACAATAACACTTCAGCAAAACACTAAATCCAAAAATGATCCGATTCACACTCGGGGCCCCCGGGACCCCGTCCGAATATACCAACAAGTTTCAAAACATATAACAGACCTACTCAAGACCTAAAATCACATCAAACAACGTAAATTCTATGAATCGCAACCCAAATTCAAGCCTAAGCAATTATGAACTTCCGAATTTCGAAACCAACGTCGATTCATACCAAAGCAGCTCTGATTGACCTCAAAATTTGCACACAAGTCATAAATGACATTACGAATCTATTTCAACTTCTGAAATTGGGACCTGGCCCCGATATCAATAAAGTCCACTCACGGTCAAACTTTTCAAAATCTTCCAACTTTCTAACTTTGCTAATTCTCGCCGAAACGACCTACGGACTTCTAAATCAACATCCGGATACGCTCCTAAGACCAAAATCACTCTACGGAGCTATTGGAACTGTCAAAACTCCATTCCGGAGTCATCTTCACCCAAGTTAAACTACGGTCAACTTCTACGACTTAAACATCCAACTTAGGGACTATGTGTCTCATTTCACTCTGAAACTCACCCGAAACCAAAATCAATCACCCCGACAACTTACATAACCATAATATAGTATAGAGGAAGCATAATTTAGGGGATTGGGGCAAAAATACTCAAACGGCCGGCCGAGTCTCTTTACAAAGGATATGTGGATTGATTCAACACAAATAATCAAGAATACTAGATACACGAGTTAAAGATAAAATGAATGCTCAAACCAGTAGTAATATTACGGCCTAGCTCGGGTCAAGATTGAACAGTAGTTTTTCTCTCGATCGGACCCTTGGTTCGAGCCCAAATCGGAGGAAGAAGAAACAGTTAAGCAAGTGCTTCTGCAATTGCTAGAAAGCAGAGAAATGAATTTATATTGCCCTGATTTGCGTGTTACAATGTGTTTATCAAAAGAAAGAGCCTTCTCTTTATATAGTAAGAGAGCTTCATCCTTAGTACAAGTCTAAAAAGGTAAAAATCTTCCTTTCCCGTTAGTTACTGATCAGTAATCGACATCGAACGAGATCCGCGCCGTGATATCCGGTCGGGTACGAATATCACAGCCCTTTATCCGTCATGTGTAATTATTTACCGTGTTTCCCGGGATTTTAGAACTCGTTCTGGGTCTGGGGAGCGTTGCTTTATCATGCTCGGTGATGAACACATCGTTCTTCTTTCATGGGTCTCGATACGAAAGATTTCCGGCCTCGATTTCAATCTCATGCATCCGTGCCCTTTTTCCGTTTTCTTCTCCGGAAAATCGGGGTATGCTCTATCCCGATTTTACCTGTATACATGATGTTCTTTAATTAAAAGGCAAGATCATGTCCTTATAACTACAGTAATATGAATTCCCTGTGAGTGATCAGGTGCCTTTATAATATTGCCAGATTTAGATTATTATCAAGCGAGATGCGTCTAGATCTAGAGAGGTAATTACTTGGTATTATTATAAAGACAGAATTTCAATGTCGTACTTGCTAGTATTACTTATCGGAGTTAGAATAACTGAAGTCCGAAAAGTGAAAAATAAAAACATGACTTTTTTGTAGCTTGAATTTTGTTCTTCAAAGCGAGAAAGAGAAATAAGGACGTTTTATTCATAAATCTGTATCAATTCTATCCGTTGAAGACTTGGAATCATATTTGTAAACAAAAAAGAATGTAAAGTAAGTTAATTTCTACCATGTTTCAAAAGCAAAAGATGATACTGTTCTCCAAATATTGTTGTATCTCGTTAAGCATATGAAAAAAGAAAAGAAAAAAACTTGGCACTAATCCACTAAACAAAGAGACATTGTACTCGCACAAAAACCGTATGCTATACTTACATTCATTCAAAAAGGAAGTTGTTTATTATATGGTTTGCATAAGTAATGGATTTTGTATTGGATTGGATGGGAAGCGAAGAGAAGTGGTGAACCAGGCCAGTTTGCTTGTTTTGGGACGACTCGAGCAAACCTTCCGCAATATACATCTTTGTCTGCAAATGGTTGGCCAAAGCCAAACCAAAACATATCGGACTCCTAACCACTCCTGAATCCTGATTAAGGTGCTTTTCTTATTTTATTTTAACTATATATAAGTGAAGGTTCTTTAGACGACCAAGGGTATTTTGGTATCTCGAGTTGCTTCCAATTGTACATTCTAGAGTGTCATGTGTACAATTTATCGTATAATTCTATTCGTAGTGTTCTTCGTATATTTGTGTAATGACCCGACTTGTCGTTTTAAGAAACTACGCCTCGTCCAGTGACTTAAGATCTCGAGAAGCTTCACAATATGTATTATGACCCGAGTGTGTGGTCGAGTTTGGTTTTCGGAAGATTCGAAATTTAATTTAAAGAAAAATTCTCATTTTGAAGCTTAAATGGAAAGAGTTGACCGGGGAGTTGACTTTTGAGCAAACGACCCCGGAATAGAATTTCGATGATGGCAATAGCTTCGTATGATGATTTCAGACTTAGGCGTATGTTCGGATTTGGATTTGGAAGTCCGTAGGACAATTCGACACATTTTGGCGAAAGTTGGAAAATATAAGATTTTGGAAAAGTTAGACCGAAGGGTGAATTTTTGATTACGGGGTCGGATTTCAATTCCGGAAATGGGAATAGCTCCCTTACATCAATTATGACTTGTGTGCAAAATTTGAAGTCATTCCGAATTGATTTGATACGTTTCGGCGCGAAATATAGAAGTTGAAAGATTTAAAAATTTATAATTCGATTCGATGCGCGATTCATAATTTTGGCGTTGTTTGATGTGGTTTGAAGCCTCGACTAAGTTCATATTATATTTTGGGACATGTTGATATAATTGATTGAGGTCCCGGGGGCTCGGGTGGATTTCGGAAGGTTAACGGAGCAATTCGGACTTGGAAGAAGCTGCTGGAAAATGGCAACAGCTGTTGGATTCGCACCTGCGGAATTTTAGGCGCAGGTGCGACCTCGCAGAAGCGAGGATTTCATCACAGAAGCGAGCTGGGCAGAGCTGGAGGAAGGTCGCAGATATGGTTGCTATGCAGAAGCGACGAGGCAACGCAAAAGTGGAAATGATGCGCATCTGCGATCAGCGCAGAAGCGGAAATGGCTCCGCAGGTGCGAGCTTGTGGCTGGGCAGTGATCATCGCAGATGTGCATCTTGGCTCGCAAAAGCGAGGCCGCTGATATGAAAAATCAGTCCGCATGTGCGAAACTGGGCAGAATGTTAAGGACTAAAAATGGTCATTTCGCCATTTTTCGATTGAGATTTTTGGAGCTCGAATTTGGGGGATTCTGGAGGGATTTTTTACAAGCTTGGTTGGGATTTAAGCGATCCGAAGGTAAATTCAAGCAAGAAGGCGATTTTGGAATATCGGCATAACTTCAGAAAGGTAAGTGTCTTGCTTAACCTCGAGTGAGGGAATTACTCCTTAGGCATTGAGTCTTATGTGCTATTTGTGAAATGTGAAAAGCCGTGTACGCGAGGTGACGAGTACGTACTCGGGCTTATACATGCAAAATTCATTGAATTAAAGCCTTAGGCATTATTGTGTAGTAAATTAGAAAATTGTGAAAAATTATTAAATCATCTGTTGCCATGCCTAAATACTTAGTGTTGAATTTATTTTTATATAACAATTTGATGTGATTGTTACTTGATTATTTATGTAATTCCATGAATTTGCTGGTTTGATAACTATTGGAATTTAATTTCATTATGGATTTTTCCCTATGCAAATAATTAATTAAATGAGCTTAAGAAGAGGTATTTATATAATTATTGAAAATTTGAAGTTGATGAAGACTTTGCTTTATGTTGAGTAATTTCTATCTTTGTTGATTATTTTTGGGTGTTATATACATTGTGTGGAGCCTTGGGCTATTTGTTGTGAAATTAATTGATTTTGTTATATCTTTGGAATTTTGTTGTGGCCATTGGGCAAATTGTGATATGAATTAATTTTATTATATGGTCGTGTTAATTTCACGTGTAAATTATTGTGTTGTGTGAGTTATTATTTTGGGGAGATAAAGGTGGCATTTCACCGTTGATATTATGTGTGTATAAGAGTGGCATTTTATTGTTATTGTGTTTGTTGGAATATTGTCTGGGCGGATCGATAAGGGTGACTATAGGAGCGATAAGGGTGGCTATTGATATTGTTGGGACGGAGCGATAAGGGTGGCTATAGGAGTGATAAGGATGGCAATAGGAGCGATAATGGTGGCTATTGTCAGGGAAGATATGTGGTGATGCGGGGTTGTGGTGTTGATAATTTTCATGTGATGTTGTGATTTTTTTGTGTTTATTTTTATACTTTGTGCAACCTGTCTTGTTGTTGGCAAATTGATGATAATCTGATTTATGTTGAAATTGGAAACCTGTGGCTATTTCCAGGTGGTTTAATAAATAAAATATGGGCACGAGGTGCCGTGAATTGTAATATGAAATGGGGATATTGGCACGTGAATTGTCCGTACAGTTGTAATATGAAATGTGGGCACGAGGTGCTGTGATGAAATGATAATGATATTTGGCACGTGAATTGTCCGTACAGTTGTAATATGAAATGTGGGCACGAGGTGCTGTGATGAAATGATAATGATATTTGGCACGTGAATTGTCCGTACAGTTGTAATATGAAATGTGGGCACGAGGTGCTGTGATGAAATGATAATGATATTTGGCACGTGAATTGTCCGTACAGTTGTAATATGAAATGTGGGCACGAGGTGCTGTGATGAAATGATAATGATATTTGGCACGTGAATTGTCCGTACAGTTGTAATATGAAATGTGGGCACGAGGTGCTGTGATGAAATGATAATGATATTTGGCACGTGAATTGTCCGTACAGTTGTAATATGAAATGTGGGCACGAGGTGCTGTGATGAAATGATAATGATATTTGGCACGTGAATTGTCCGTACAGTTGTAATATGAAATGTGGGCACGAGGTGCTGTGATGAAATGATAATGATATTTGGCACGTGAATTGTCCGTACAGTTGTAATATGAAATGTGGGCACGAGGTGCTGTGATGAAATGATAATGATATTTGGCACGTGAATTGTCCGTACAGTTGTAATATGAAATGTGGGCACGAGGTGCTGTGATGAAATGATAATGATATTTGGCACGTGAATTGTCCGTACAGTTGTAATATGAAATGTGGGCACGAGGTGCTGTGATGAAATGATAATGATATTTGGCACGTGAATTGTCCGTACAGTTGTGATATGAAATGAGGGCACGAGGTGCCGAGAAAATATGATGATTTAGTTATGGGCATGAGGTGCCGTGGAAATATGAAAAATGGGCTGAAGCCCGTACTGTTTTATGATTATGAATTAAGGTGTCACATGGTGACTTTTAATTGAAAGAATTATATTCAAAATATTTATTGGAAGGATTTTTATTCAAAAAGAATTATATAAAAGAATTGTATTTGAGGAAATTATATTTGAAAAGATTTATTGAGAGAATTATATTTGAAAAATAATTAATTGAGAAAATTATATTTGAAAGAGAACTATTTGGAAGAATTATATGTGACAGACATTTATTTGAAGGACTTGATTTAATTGGGTGTAATTGTACTTATTAATTGTTGAGCGATATTAATGATATTCTTGTTGTCTGTTGTGCATATCACTGGTTGTTTCATATTGCCCTACTGTTATTTGTTTCCTATTATTTTGTATATTATATTGCACAGGTTATTAGACTAGTGAGTGCCTTGACTGTACCTCGTCTCTACTCCGTTGAGGTTAGTCTTGATACTTACTGGGTACCGACCATGGCGTACTCGTACTACACTTCTGCATATTTTTGTGCAGAGCCAGGTATTGGAGATATCGGACTTGAGCAGAGTTAAAGCGCAATCATAAGGATTCAAGGTTGAGCTGCTTGGTCGTCGCAGTCCCTTGGAGTTTTTTCATTTCATTGTACTGTTAATTTGTAATCAAACAATATTGTATATTCGGTCCTCATGATCAATTCATGTATTCAGTTAGAGTTCGTGACTCAGTACTACCAGTCTCGGGAGGTTGTATATTCATATTTATTCCGCTGTCAGTTTTGGTTACTTATGTAATTCAAAAAAAATAGTTTCAAAATGTAATAGAAATCGGCTTACCTATTCTCTAAGACTAGGTGCCATCACGACGCCTGTGGTGGGATTTTGGGTCGTGACAAATTGGTATCAGAGCTCTAGGTTCATAGGTTCTACGAGTCACGAACGAGTCTAGTAGGGTCTTGCGGATCGGTACAGAGACGTTTGTACTTATCTTCGAGAGGCTACAGAACTGCTGGGAAATTTCCATTTCTTTCATTCCTGACGTGCTAAATTTGTTGAATTTGGGATTTGAACCTTTGTATCTCCATTCTCTCACAGATGGTGAGGACATGTGCTACTGGGTTAGCTGAGCAGGCATCCGCACATAATGCTAGGGCTACAAGAGGCCGGGGCTGAGGTAGAGGTCGAGGCAGAGGTCGAGGAAGGGCACGTGCCGCGACTAGAGCACCTGTCAGAGCAGCAGTTGAGGAGCCACCAGTAGCTCCAGTTGGGGGATATGTATCTGAAGCACCTGTTGTTACCCCCGAACTTCAGGAGACTTAAGTACAGTTCCTGAGTATGTTTGGTACATTAACTCAGGCGGGATTGATTTCTATTGCACCAAACATTCTGCATATTGGGGGAGTAGCTCAGGCTCCTATCACAACTCCAGAGCAGCAGGTTCACGTTGGTCAGGTTCTGGGTGTAGTACTGGTACAACCTGTTATTCCGGTTCGGCCTGAGGTCAAGCCAGAGGCATCAGAAGAAGAACAAAAGAGACTTGAAAGGTTTAATAGGTATAGTTCACCTACTTTCAGTGACACAGCTATAGAGAATGCCCAAGAATTTCTAAAAAATTATCATCGTATTCTCCGCACCATCGGTATCGCGGAGGTGAGCGGAGTTGCCTTTACTATATTTCAACTATCAGGCTCAACGTATCGGTGGTGGCAAATCTATGAATAAGGTAGATCAGTCGATGCCACACCACCAACTTGGGCTCAATTTTCGGAAATGTTCTTGAAAGAGTTTGTTCCCTAGACTCTCAGAGATGCGTGGCGCGCAGAGTTTGAATGGTTGCGTCAGGGCACTATGACAATGTCAGAATATGCTATCAGGTTCAGTGAGTTAGCCTGTCATGTACCTATCTTGGTTCCTACAATCAGAGAGCGGGTTCGCAGATTCATTGAGGGGCTCGAATATGATATTAAAATATGTTTGGCTCCAGAATTGCAAACTGATACTCGATTTCAACAAGTAGTGGAGATTGCAAGGAAGATTGAGGGTCTTTTGGGTGAGGAAAGAGAGTCTAAGGAGGCCAAAAGGTCTCGAAGATCTGGAGGATTCAGTGGATTTTACTCTTCAGCTAGAACACATTATAGCGGAGGCTCGATCAGTCGGTCAGCTCAGTCCGCACATCAGATTACTCGGGGGTGCTCTAGTTTATAGTGTGCCACCGACACGAGATTCTTACAGTGGTTATTCCAGTTATCCGGCACAGACTCAGTACGAGCAGTCGTGACCTCAGAGGGGTTGTTATGAGTGTGGTGATACTAGGCATATCATGAGAGATTGTCCCAGACTTGGGAAGGGTGGATTTCATCAGAACACTCCAGCTACAAGCTTTATTTCAGTCGAAACTCCACGTGCACAGTGAGCTAGAGGTAGAGGATAGGCGGGTAGTGGGCACCTAAGAGGTGGAGGCCCGACCAATTGATTTAATCACTATAATTTGGTTGAGGCCAATACACCAGATGGTGTCGTTACAGGTACGATCCTGATTTTTATTATAAAAGAATATTTTTTCTTAATTTGATTCGGTTCTGAATATTGAGGTGAATCCTCCTATTATGATCCACTTATGGGTGAGCTTCGTAAATTTATAAACTACTTATATGTTTATCCCTATTGGGAGATTTGAAGGTGCGAGCCAATGTCTGTCATTTATTTTTGGTACACCATTGAGGGCTATAAGCCCAAAAGTAATTTTTATTATTTATTACAGCGGGTTTAATGTGTTTCGGAATAATTGATTCCATTTTTTATGAATTATATGCCCTATCGGTAGGAGGGTTCATTATATGTTGTGAAAATTATTTATGAAATATAATGAAAAGAAGAAAGAAGGGAAATTAAAATTTTCAGTTGGCACAATGTGCAACATACTTGTGATTCGGAGTTGAGGATGAGATCCTCGCATTTTTACATGATGTGAAATATTTAAACTGGGCTGCAAGCCGCGATGAAAGTTATGTAAGGACGAGGTCCTTGTGGTGAAATATTTATGAGTTTAAAATTTTTCCTTTATGAAATTTAATTGTACAATAGTATTAATAGGGAGTCATGCCTGTTACGCATATTTGATAATTCTTGTATATTATTCTGTGCATATTCAGCCATTTTGGTGCTGTAAATATTGAGTTTTGACCTATGAGATGAGTGCCCATGTGGCGTTAAATGTGACTCATTTTATCAGTTTGCATTGTCTTCTTACAATCACCATTGTGATGCTCTATATTGAATCATGTCTGACAGTATAAGGGCTTCCATTCATATTCAATAGTGTGCAGTTTGCACTTGCCTCCTCATAATTCAATTGGTATTTCCTCTTGGAGTTCCATTGAGACATCCATCTCAATTAGAATACGCACATAGGATACTCTATCACCTTTAGCTATGAGTTTATATGTGCATACGGGCTTTCCCAAACAACTAGCTATCCTACCTAGGCTTCTTGGTGCCCAATATTGAATAAGCAACTTAGGGAACCTCACCCACGCAGGGATAACTTGGAGAGGTTCCTTGCTCATCTGGAAATTTGGTTCCCACTATTTGTGGACAAGTGGTCTGTTGTTAAATGTGTATGGCCCATTTTGGAGCAGGGTGACCTTCTCTTCCTCAGATATGAACCGAAATATGAAATAACCCTCATTGTGTAAGAATACCTGAGGAGTTGTGAAAAATTCCATACTCCATATATAAATTTCAGCATATCTTTGAAGGAAGGGTTTCCCTAAATTACGTAGCCTATTAATGCTGATTTCCATTTCTGACACTCTTCTTCAACCTCAGCCTAAACTAATTGGACTGTCTTCACCCCATCTTTTAAAACTAGAGGAAAATAGTCAAGTTTTATACCTAATTGCTGGGATATGTTACCTTTGACAACATCAGCCGCCGTTAGTTTTTCTGCCCTCGAAACAGTAGAGAAAGTAAGTTTCCTTGCCACTGAGGAGGTACCTTCGGCTTGTCCTTCAGGGGTGACAGATTCAACCAACGGGACACCTTGCAATACCGTTGGAGCACTACCCATCCCTGTCAATCATTGACCAAATTACCGTGGACCCAGGTCCTGGGGAACTCCATTTGCTGGTGTAATTAGCCTATTAGGATTTTCGTGTGTTGTGGGAGGAGATGACATCATCGGAGTTTGCTTATTCCGCCGAGCCATTGGTGGTGGCGCACGTTAACAAGCCTTGTCTAACATGCGCAAGCAGAGCTTCTCTATCCTCTCTATGTGTGTATTTCATTATTATATAAATTGTATATCAATGTAAATATATACAAAATCTAGTAATGATATAATCTAATAAGACTACTAAAGATTTGTATACTTTAGCTTTCAATTTCAAATACACTCTTAGCATTCCAAATTATCTAAACAAATCTATAATATAGATATAGATTAGATTTTGTCATAAAATCTAGTAAAATTTTGCCTTCAAAGTGCAAAGTAACGTTTTTTATTATATGACACTTTGACTTGATCTCATGCTTCACTATCATTCTTTTAATATAATATATGAAGTTATATTATGTGTGGACAACTTCCTACTTTATAATAGAATAGGTTTCAAAATAAATAATTTTCAATATATAAAAATTATTATTTTCGTAAAAAAAAAGTTAAGTATATTTAAATTCAATAATAAAATTATACAAAAATTATTATTTTTTCCCATTCACGACATGCAGTGGGATAAATTTTAGATCAAACTAAAAAGTTTTATTATTATTATTATTATTTTTATCATTATCAATTAATGATAATTAGAGAAAAATAAATGAAAATAAAATAAGTGATAAATATCCCTATTTCAATTTTTTTTACCTTTCATTCAAAAAGAACAAAAATTGTAATTGATTCTAATTTAAAATTGTAGTTAGATTTTATTCAATATGAAACTTTAAATATTCAATATTAATTTGTTATTTCTAATTATTTTTAATATTGTCCTAAACTTGAAGAATCGTCGAAAATATAGAAATCAAATGCTGAGATATACTCAATTTGAATGGATAACAGTGATTTGAAATTTGTAATAAAATGAGATGGTTGGAAAAGTTTTATTTTCCAGATTCCTAAAACAATATGGATAGATATTTTATTAAAATTTCCAATAATTTTATTTAGTTATTTATTATTAATTAATTAAGAAATAAGTTATATGCGACTTTTTCTGGTTATTCCATATGGCTGAATTAGTTATTAGTTAAATAGTTAATTAGTTATACATCACAAGTAATTAATTTTAAGGCTGCCACTTGGCTTAAGGAGGAGACTTTTTTTTCCTCTCTTTTTAATAATATATAGATAGATATAAGATTTTATTGAATATGAAACTTTAAATATTCAATATTAATTTTTATTTCTAAAATTATTTTTAATATTGTCCTAACTTGAAGAATCGTCGAAAATATAGAAATGAAATGCTAAGATATACTCAATTTGAGTGGATAAGAGTGATTTGAAATTTGTAATAAAATGAGATCATTGGAAAAGGTTTTTTCTCAGATTCTTTTTAAAAAATATGGATAGATATTTTATTAAAATTTCCAATCATTTGATTTAGTTATCTATTATTAATTAATTAAGAAATAAATTATATGTGATTCTTTTTGGTTATGCCATATGGCTGAATTAGTTATTAGTTAAATAGTTAATTAGCTATATACTACATGTGGCTAATTTTAAAGCTGCCACTTAGTTTAAGGAGAAGGCTTTTTTCTCTCATTTTAATAATTTAATAATATATAGATATAGATTTGAATGAGTAGTTTTTTTATATATTTTTATTTTTTTATAGATAATTATAAGATATCTATATTTATTAATTCAAGTAGAGTAACCAATTAATTCAAAATTCAAAAGTTTCTTTAGTTAGAAATGTAGTTTATTTTGTCTTAACAATGCCACTTGGATTTTTGTGGTTATGCCACTTGTCTTAATATAATGTTTTTGCCTCTCCTTTTATTATATATAGATTTTTATATTTTATAGATAATTATAAGATATCTATATTTATTAATTCAAATAGAGTAACCAATTAATTCAAAATTTAAAATTCAAAAGATTTTTAGTTAGAAAGGTAGTTTAAAATTCAAAAGATTTTTTAGTCAGAAAGGTAGTTTATTTTGTCTTAACAATGCCACTTGGCTTTTTGTGGTTATGCTACTTGTCTTAATATAGTGTTTTTTCCTCTCCTTTTATTATATATAGATTTTTATATTTTATAGATAATTATAAGATATCTATATTTATTAATTCAAGTAGAGTAACCAATTAATTCAAAATTTAAAATTCAAAAGATTTTTAGTTAGAAATGTAGTTTATTTTGTATTAACAATGCCACTTGATTTTTATGGTTATGCCACTTGTCTTAATATAGTGTTTTTTCCTCTCCTTTTATTATATATAGATTTTTATATTTTATAGATAATTATAAGATATCTATATTTATTAATTCAAGTAGAGTAACCAATTAATTCAAAATTTAAAATTCAAAAGATTTTTAGTTAGAAATGTAGTTTATTTTGTATTAACAATGCCACTTGATTTTTATGGTTATGCCACTTGTCTTAATATAATGCTTTTGCTTCTTCTTTTCTTATATAATATATATGGATGGATATTTGGCCCTAAACCAATTTGATGATGAGGGGGAATGCTAAAAATATTTGTTTATAATTCCTTCTATGAAAGACCAAGGTTCTGCTAATTTTAGAGAGAAAATATGTTCTTGTAGTAGAATAATATCGGTTGAGCGTAAGAGCTTGATCGATTCCATTATTAAAGTTATTACCTTGAATTTATACACGTCTGAAAATATAATTTTATAATTAATATCTGTTTGAAATTTAATGTTTTTCACTCACAAAAACACATACAGATACATATATACACTAAACTTCATGTTCGAAATGATGAGTTCAGTTGTACCCTCCTCCCATTTGGCACATATGAACGTAATTGCAAATCTGACATTTTTCACTATATTCTTATGATTGAGCATTCTGCTTATTCAATTCGGTTATTACATATTTCAGGTGACTAGTGTTTTCCGTCACTAATCATTGGCCGGCAGTATAAACAGTCAAAAATTATATTAAAACTAATTAACATCTGAAAATGATTAAAAATATTATTGTTTTTTATGAATAATAATGTAGACAACCATACGAATTAACTTTTTCTGTACCAAGAAAAATATGATTATTAGTGTTCATGTGTTCATGAGTCATAAGGACGACGATTACTATTATTGTTTTTGCGTCTTCTGGGTATTTTGTTTCCCGACAAAAGCAAAACAAATTCACAAACCAAAATTATATTTATGTTTAACTTTGTTATATAGCCTCCATAGCACGTGTTTCAGGTTCAAACAGCAAGATTTTAAAAAGTTGTTAGAGTAATGCACATGATAATACTTTGACTAAAAAATAAAGGATTATAATCTCGCGATTAATTTTGGAATTAGTTTATCCCACATTTAATAGAATTTTTACTTTCGAAATTAATAATTCAGGGACTATCTATACTACAGAGGTGATATTATTTTTATCCCATATTGCGGGTGGGACAACAAAAGGGCAGCTCGGTGCACTAAGTTCCCCCTATGCACGGGGTCCGGGGAAGGGCCAGACTACAAGAGTCTATTGCGTGTGGGATAACAATTCCGAAATTATTAATCACGATATTTCCTCCAAGACTGCTTTTTTCTTGTTTTAGCCTCTTTTAAGGTCCAAATATACCTTTGTACTTTCGAAAATGATCTAAGAATACCCCTCGTTATACTATACCCCTCATTTAAACGGAGGGACACGTGTCATCGTTCTGTTGGGCAATTCTAAATATCTCCTAATTAATTAAAAAGACCCATTACCCTACCTGAAAAGTAATTTTCTAAAGCAATTTGTTTTTGTAAAAACTTTAAAAAACTGAATTTTTTTACTAAAAACTGAAAAAAATAAATAAAAAAAATTTCTAGTTTTGTTTTAAAAAAAATTGCTTTAAAAAAAACTGAAAAATATTTTCACTGAAAAGTAATTTTCTAAAGCAATTAAAAACTGGGAGAGGTGATCAGGCAGGATATGGCGAGGCTCCAGATTTTCGAGGACATGACACTTGATAGGAAGATGTGGAGGTCGAGTATTAGGGTTGTAGGTTAGGAGGTAGTTGAGTCGTGCCTACTTCGTACCATGGTGGGACTAGCCATGTAGGGTTTTTGTCTGAGATAACTAGTGGGAATGTTGTGGCTTACTATTTCGCTTTTCAGTGCATGTCCTATTTACTAGCTATCGCTTTTGCTTTACATCTTTCTTCTAGATTTCATGGTGTTCCTATTTTTCTTATGACTGTTGTGGTGATACTAATATTTACTAATATTGTCTCCCTTTACTTTGCATCTTTCTTCTGGATTTCATGATGTTCCTATTTATCCTATGATTATTGTTGTGATACTAATATTGTCTCCCCTTTTTGTCCTTTCGTCTTTTTATTTTTTTTGAGCCGAGGGTCTTTCGGAAACAACCTCTCTACTCCTTCGGGGTAAGGGTAAGGTATGTGTACACACTACCCTCCCCAGACCCCATTAGTCAGATTTTACTGGGTTGTTGTTGTTGTTGTTGTAATTAAAAACTAGAAACAACTGAATTTTTATTAAATAAAACCTGAAAAAAAAGAAAATATTTTTTTTTTCAGTTTTACAAAAATATTTCTTTAGAAAATTACTTTTTAGTTTTTTTTTAGTTTTTACAAAAAAGGTTGCTTTAGAAATTATTTTTCAGTTTTTTTAAAGCAATATTTTTCTAAAAACTGAAAAAAAAATATTTTCGATTTTTTCAGTTTTTAGTAAAAAAAAAAACATTAATTTTTTTCCAGTTTTTACAAAAATATTGCTTTAGAAAATTATTTTTCAGTTTTTCCTTTTCAGTTTTTACAAAAGCATTATTTTAGAAAATATTTTTTAATTTTTTTTAAAGCGGTTTTTTTTGTAAAAAATGGAAAAATAATATTTTAGTTTTTTTTCAGTTTTTAGTAAAAAA
The DNA here is from genome assembly GCA_000715115.1 of Nicotiana otophora. Lineage (NCBI taxonomy): Eukaryota > Viridiplantae > Streptophyta > Magnoliopsida > Solanales > Solanaceae > Nicotiana > Nicotiana otophora. The sequence continues at coordinate 44,042 of AWOL01S0038799.1, forward strand.
TAATTTCAGTTTTTTTTTTATGTTTTTACAAAAAACATTGCTTTAGAAAATTACTTTTCGGGTATGGGTAATGAGTCTTTTTAATTAATTAGGAGATATTTAGAATTGGCCAATAGGATGATGACACGTGTCCCTCCATTTAAATAAGGGGTATATTTGAACCTAAAGTATGACTGCAGGGGTATAGATAACCCAATAGTATAACGAAGGATATTTTTAGACCATTTTTTAAAGTACAAAGGTATATTTGGCCTTTTGCCTTAATTTAATTCACTACGAGGGAAGACAGAAGATGGTCCTCATCCCTAGAAAATGTATCACTATTCCCTCTGCTTTAAATTATTCGTAGTAATTTTCTTTTATACGCCATTTTCAAAAATATTAATTAAGAAAAATTTATGATTATTTTATCTTTATTTATGTCTTCAAATATAATTATCTTCATTGAATATTTACTTTATGTATGTACCATCTCCTTCTTCAAGAATAATTACTATTATCGGTAAAATAAATAAAAATATTATTTTTGTCTTGAACTTTTAAAATGACAAATAATATATGACAAGTATTTTTAAAAAATACGACAACTAATTTGAGACGGATGGGTACTTTCTCTATTTAATTTATGTGGCAACATTACTATTTGGAGAATCAAAGAAATTATTCTTTGACCATATTTTTTTAATCTTTTATAAATATTTGGAATCATAAGGTATTATGACTTATAATATTTTTTATGTAGCTTTTTAATATGTAATTTTTTTCTTAAAAAAACTTTAAGAATCTATGTCTAAAATTACTATCTAAATTAAGAACTTTGACCTTCATAATTAGTGCTGTTCAAAACTGAACCGTAACCGTTAACCGAACCGCAAAAATGACTTATTGACTTATTGAATTATATGATCAACAAAAGATGTTTATCATCAGTGCCATCTGAGAGAAAAAAAGAGCTTTATTTTACAAGAATTATCTATTGAGATTAAGAAGACTATTTCTCTCTTTCTGTACATGAATTTGTTATTAGCAACATTGCTAAAACCAACTGGATTATATAAATGCTCGACTAGAGAGAGGCGAGCACCGAGCAGATGTAATGCTTTACTCCAAATTTTTTTTTATTTCTAATTCTCAACTTCTTTTTCATTGTCTATTTAGTTTAGCCGATAAACTGTCCAATAATCGCTAATCCGATACCAACCTGCGCAATCTCTTATTGGATGGCTAATGGATTACTATATTTATAAACCGATAACTAATAAGTCAAACCGTTAACATAAATATACGCCCGATCCGTCCGATAAGCACCTCTGTACCTTGCAACATAAAGTGGAAGAAGGGAGTAATTTTTTTTCCTTATGCATGATAGCCAGTTTGAAATATGCAAAGGCAAGAAATTGGCGACATATTTGGTCTTCATTCCCTGAATAATTTTTTTCATAAACACGTAGTAAGTGTATATATTAATTGCCCGTCACTTTTTTCATGTTGGATTTGAATCAATAAAGCACAAAGCTAGAATTATTGAGTAGTTGTGCGATAAAAGAAAAATAATACTTATTGAGTAGAAATCAAGAGGTCCATAAACCATAATGTGGATCACGTATGAAATTGAAAGGGGCATTTCCAGACAGGATAAAAAAGAACCTGCTGGCATAGTATTAATAAACGCGGTCTGAACTGGATTATTCTATCTGCTACAGAAATATAACGCGGAATGTATATTTTTAGGTGTTCCCGTAAAAATAATAGCCGATAAAAATATAGAGTATTAATATTTTTTGTATATGTGTGTATTATTTACAAATAATATATATATTATACACTTTTTGGCTAGCGAATACAATTAATTTCATCCAACGGATGAATTTTATATTTTGCCCTAAAATAATCTAGGTAAGAAAATGTATACGGTCGAAATCGATTTCGGCCTTCGTACGACTGGTCGAGATGAGAACATAATAAACCGAAGAGCGTCTTCATAATTTCGGGATAAGATCCGAAGCCGGGTTGCCGAGCTTCGAGTTTCAGGGACCGATCAATACCGAGCTCGAAGTCATTATCGAGCTTGAGAGCCAAAGACCGATCAATGCTGAGCCCGAATCAATACCAGACCCCGAGTCAAAATCGAGCTCGAATCAATATCGAACCTATAGACAAGAGCCATTTACAGCCGCACTAAGAGAGAGAATCTCGGCAGGAAAATGGGGAAAAACTGATTTATCATGGTTTCCTACTATGTATTTTTAATTATATTTAAATTAGGATCCTCCACTATAAGAGTGGCGGCTATTATCTCTGTAAAGTAGGCATTTATTAAGGCAGCGATATACTATAACTCAGATATTGTTGATACACTCCCATATTGAAAGATTATCCTTTTGAGCTTTATACTTTAATTCATTTTGCTTGTTCATAAATCATCCTCCCTTCAACTTTGTTTGTATTTTCATTCTTTATAGTCAATACTCGATATTTCCGCTTATACGAATTTGTATCAAGTTATACCACGTACCCTTAGAACTATGTATAAATTCAACTCTAATCCGTTTTTCGGGTAAACAGAAAGGTACCCACTGTGGGGCTAAGAATAACAGTGGTTATTTGATATGAATCTGCAAAACACACCATTTTACGCTTATTTTCGGAAGTGTCTTTGATTTCGGATTAGCAACGACGAGCTATCAATTAAATGGCCTTACCTATCGACAATGAAGTTGGTCTTCAAGGTGAGAACAACAACTTGACGCCTAGATACCCATTGAGACAAACCTACGCCTAGATACCCATTGAGACAAACCTACGTTTTGGACCTGCAAATAACATTCATGGTGATACTCGATCTGCAGCTCGAGATACCCATAACGTTGAGGAAAACGGAATCAGCTTGCGTATGATTTTCGAAATGTTGCAAGCTCAACAAGTAGCAATAGCTCAGTTGCAGAGTCAAACCCAGATACCGAACAGGCCGGAGCCCAATCCACCCCAAGAAGTCACCCACAGAACGGAACCAGCTATAGTCAGGTCAAATGAGCAAGAGTCGGGGACTAATCCAGAAATTGCTAAGATGTTTGTAGAACTGACCAAACGAATAGAATCGGGAGAAAGGAGGATCAAGGCAAACGACAAAAAGGTGGAAACATATAACTCCAGGGTTGATCAGATCCCGGGGGCACCACTGATATTGAAGGGCTTAGATTCCAAAAAAATCATACAAAAGCCTTTCCTCCCGAGCGCGGCTCCTAAACCGATCCCAAAGAAGTTTCGCATGCCCGAGATACCTAAATATAACGGAACGACCGACCCCAATGAATATGTCACCTCCTACACATGTGCCATCAAAGGGAACGATCTAGAGGACGATGAGATCGAATCTATATTATTGAAAAATTCGATGAAACCCTGTCAATGGGAGCGATAATATAGTATCATAATTTACCATCTAACTCTATCGATTCTTTTGCTATACTTACAGATTCTTTCGTAAAAGCACATGTTGGGGCCATAAAGGTTGAGACCAGGAAGTCGGACTTATTCAAGGTAAGACAAAAGGATAACGAGATGCTAAGAGAATCCATATCTCGTTTCCAAATAGAACGAATGGATCTACCACCAGTCAAGGTCTAAACGAACGAAGCTCGATGGCTTCACGGCGATTGAAGCATAACCTGATTGAGTACCCAACTATTACTTGGGCCGATGTGCACAATCGGCATCAATCCAAAATAAGAGTCGAAGACGATCAGTTGGGTTCTGGACCCGCTGTAAGAAGGGACATCAATCGAGAATAAGGTCCGATCAGGGACTGATACCGACCATATAGTGGAGACCACAGGGCCAATGAATCGAGACGTAACCCCGGACAAGGCA
>AWOL01S0038802.1:11630-27104 GCA_000715115.1 Nicotiana otophora
GGTGGGGGGGAGGGGATTAGGAACCAGAATCATGCCACGGGGGACATATCTTTCAGTCACCTAGCTACTTCCTCCACGCATAGCAAGGTTTTGAAGTCTATAATCCTTAAAAGACAAGACGTCTGAGCATACCGAGCGGCTCAAAACATGAGGACAAGTAAGATAAATTCCAAGTCCCTTAAATATTATTCTTAAAAACACTTGATGGATATAGGTTTATGACATAACAATAGCAATGAACATTTATGTTATTCACCCCATTCCTTCTTCACCCAAAAGAAAACTTTTACGTAAGGAGAGAAATATTTTTTCCTCACCATTCCAGCGTAGCTTCCTACTAGAAGCCTCTGCCTCCCCTGCTTATCCATCAAGTATAAAGCACATAGTGCACCTGCAAGAAGCACACAGTGATAACTAAACATTATCTTGGAACCAAGTGAAATTTAGCAGGTGATGCAAAGTGCGTCTCAAGTCCTTTAGACCCATTAAATACCTGCAAAGTTGGTTAGTCCTACATATAAGCTTGCTAAAGCATTGCTTGAGATTCCAACATCTTTGAAAGTCAAGGATGAGAAGTAGAGAACTCCATTTATACCAGCGAACTGTTGAAGTACAAACAAGGCACCTCCAATGGTAGCAACTGCAAAAAAAAGAATAAAGTTGAAGCCTAATTTGGAGGATTGACATTTGTGTGAAGCGCATGCTCCCACAACATGCATACTATCAGCAGATTATGGCACATATTACACCAAGACGTGTGAGTATCCAGCATGCCATTAAATCTTAAGACAACAGATCAAGATATTAACTAATAGGCCTTCCACCAAACAAGTAATAGAGTAACAATTTTTTTTTAACATTTAGTCCTTGGAAAAAAAAACCAAAGAAGGAGATTATAACTTCCATTGAGTTGGGAAGATGATAGTCCACTTAAATGCCAAAAGTCATCTTTAACAATGTTCAACTTCAAAAGTGGACGCAGCTGTTAAATTTTGCCGACCAACTCATACAAAGAGAAATCCCGCAAAGCTCCACATATATACTAGCAGAAAATCATAATTCTGTCCTAGTACAATGCAGCTTTACTTTTCAAGCATATTTTCATGATATTCCCATCAAACCACCGCAGTTGTAAGAAGCTAAGAGACAATCATCAAAGTCAATCTTAAATATTTTAATCAAACAAAGAGAGAAAATGGTTGCAATGTAAGGAGATTTTAAGCACCGGAATGGATCAAATTAGCATAGTGATGTTAATTTATATACGAAACATAAACAACCACCTTAAACCTAATAATGGATCATGCATTAACAAAAAAACCACCTTCATACAACCTCTAGAGTGTGGTTCCTCTAGGAGTTCCAGCCAACTGCTGTCCAAGTCACTGCCATCATTTTTTATGACGGATCCAAACTCTTCGATAGCTTTATCTACTTCTGATGAACCCCATATGTTTCTGATGACTTTTTTTGCCTCATCGAGTCTCCCAGCCTGCATATATCTCCCATGGCAAGATTAGTGGCAGTCACAGCAACAGGAGTTAATGCAAACATGCAACGAATAAAAATTGCTACCTTACATAGCCAGCGGGGGCTCTCAACAGAAAATTGCATACCAAGAGCAAGAATAAATCCTGGAACACTTGCAATATAGAGCATTGTCCTCCACCTGCCAATGGTTGCATCAAAGTATCAACAGTCAAAGCTTGTTGCATCATATCTTGCCTACTTCTGGTAAGCAACCATTAAAAACAAGAAACTAAGGGTTGCTTGGTTCGCGGTCTAGTTATGCAAGGACTATAAGGTAAGAATTGTTATGTAGGTAAATAACAATGTATTGATTGTTAAAAGGAGACTACTAATAATACACGGACTTTGCTGGGGATTGCCTACTTTTAAGTGCAGTTTTGTCTTTAGATTCTCTAAACGACATATTGCTAAATTGATAATACATGTATTCGTACTCCACATTCTATCCCTTATAGTAACATAGATTCGAGCATAAGTTATGCTAATATTAGTAACTTATGTAGAGTTTCATACCGGGAACCAAACGTTGAATTAGTTATGCGGAGAGTGTGTTACCTTTACATGGTTTTTATATTGGAAATCAAATGCTCCATAAGTTATGCAGAGCTTTATACCAGGATTAATTTTTCTTATCTCAAACCAAATGACCCATAAAAGCATCAGAACATAAAATGAAAGAGGGGAGGAGTATCAACTAATTCATTGCCAGACAACAGAACAGGTTCTTATTGTCCCCGCATAACATAAGCTAGGATGATTAGAAGTTGGAATCTAAAGTAATAAATTAAACTTCAAAAGCAGAAAGGCAAAGAACGGCCCTCAAGGATTACAATTATTTTATAAAGTCTTAAATTCAACATTAAAGCTGGATCTAGATTCTGGTAAAGATACGGATTACCATCACACTTGAAATTTAGGAGTTCTTGCAACATGGCAACATAATCAATTTAAATCGTTTCAACAAAGCGTTTCAACAAAGTTTGGTACACTGACTGCGGTGGAAGGTAGTGGAATAGAAAAAGATAACTACAAGTACTCACCAGTGCGGATCATTTTCTGAGGGAATTGCCAGACAAAGTGATGCAATGATACCAACACATGTACCAATTTGACATAATGACCCCAGGGAGCCCCTATATTTCGTTGGAGCGACCTACAATACAAGCATTTAAGATTATAAGAGAAATAAAATCTCTCTTCAAAGTATCTCTGCATCCCTACAGATATCTGATTGATCGAATAGATATGTATTGTCAAGCAAAAGAATATCCCAAAACCAAAGGATCATTCTCAAGAAGCCTTTCCCTCCTTAGTAAAAGATAGCTCATCACTCTCAAAAAACAAGAACGGAAAAAACATCACTCACCAAAAATATTCAAGGGCAGTCAGCACAAAACTTGCGAACCAAAATTATCATCTCTCGGCTGCAGCTGTCTTTCAAGATCTTTTAGCGTGTCTTATGAGGATGTCTAAAGTTCAATATGTTCCTTCTAGAAATTTTCCTGTTTTCTTCTTCTTTTTCCCCAAAAGGCTAAATTATGAATCATAGATAAATAAATCTCATCCTTGGATCAACACAAACACGAGTTTTCCAATCTGGGAGGATAAAAGTAGCCAAACCACACGACTAAGTAGTTTATTCAGATTTTCCCCCTAGTATCTTTTTCAATCAGACTTACCTCTCCATGCACCCCAGAAATGAACAGCACAAACAAAAGTTAGGATGGATTCTAAAGCATGACTTTTTTGTAAAACTTTCAGAATGCGGACTTAGATAAGGAAATTATAAGTTAAGAGGCATACCTCAGAAATATAAATTGGAACTAATACTGTATTAACACCAATACCAAGGCCAACAAGGAATCTTCCCAAGAGCATTTCTTCAATGGAATGAGCTTGTGCACTGTCAATTGAAGGACATCACCCATCAAAATTGGAAATTACTGAAGCACAAGCAAATTATTCTTCTCCTCTTTCCAGTTGTTAGACATAGACAAGAAGCCAGAAGATTTAACAAGTGAATGAGAACATAATCCAATTTGCAACTGTTCCACCATCTTAAGTAATGAAAAATCTTTATGAGAAAGGTGGATGGGGGGCTCATTATCCACCAAATTTCCAACCGAGTGCCACTGGCCCTTGGGGATTTCTCAGTTATAAAATAAAGTACGAAAAATCTTACTATCTAACAGTTCCATTTCACACGAGATCAGTTTATCTCGAAACTATGCTGACGTTCATAAAAAGGAAACCATTTTGTCTATATTTTCTAATATGTTTTCACTCAATTGCTAGAGAAAATGTGACATCGGAGTACTACTTTTATTTAAGAGGATAAATTCTTGAAAAGCATAACTTTATCTCAATTTTTGAGATAAGCTTTTATAAAAGATAAGTTACTTTATCTCAATTCTAAGACCAGCGTCTATTAAATTACAATGAACTTTCTACTCTTACCTCAATCAAGAAGAGAAAATATAGATTGAGAATAAGAGCGTAAACCTTCTTATGATCTTAAATCTGAAATGTTTTGCTTATGTACTTCCTAAACTATTTATACATGTAAATATTTATTCTCAAATGGCATATGAATCAACGTCCAAAATTAGCCTAAATTATAGGAACAATTTCATACATAGAACTGCACAATTCTTTTGGGGTAAGAGGAGAAAAAATAAAGATAGCAAATATAGCCAAGCAGCAAATACCAATATGCATGATCATAAATGGATTACCTTACAATTGCCCCAAGAATAAGAGGTACTGTGTCAATTTGAAATGTGCGTCGATAACCAAGTTTATCAACAAGGGAACCAGAGGCTATGCTTCCTATGAATGCCCCACCAATAAATATGCTCACCACAAGTCCTTCAAGAAATGAATTCCCCTCAAACCCAAGCTCTTTTGCAATCGATAAAATAGGACCATTCATTACTCTGCATAATATAGCACAGAATAGACACTATAAGCAAACGAGTACGAATCATACAGATTACGCATGAAGTCCGCAGGCGCCAAAGTAAACATAAAGCTTACATTTTTTAGATTCTAATTCACTATAAGTTATGTATGAAGTCCGCAGGCGCCAAAAATAAACAGTTGTTCTTCTTATGGTCAGAGCTAAACAGTATTTTTTTTTTCCAGCTCTGATGAGTGTATGTATATAGATGCAATATAAAGTTTCATGAACTTACTTCAGAAGACATTAGTCATAAATAAGTTCCAGCTCAGGCAAGATTTTCTAGTGTAAAGTGTTCTTTCTCATAATAACCATGTGATATTTGTAAATTTCTAGAGACAAGCAAACAAGATTAAGAAGAAAAAATAACAAGTAACATAATTACCCAATGTGATAACCAAATAGGAAATTGGACATAGAAGCAGTCAAAACATGTGGAAAGGCAGGTAACCATCCCAAATCCATTTCATCATTAGCAGCAGCAGAAATAGCCTTTTCTTGTAACAACTCATTTTCATCATCTGAAAATAAAAACTTAAATTCAATTTTGAAAAAAAAAAAAGACAAATAAATGAGAGAAGAGTGAGCAAAACCTCTATTTTCAGAATTTATTATATCTGGGGGTTGCTGTTTGTTAGCAGCAGTGATTTTTAGCTCTCTGGAAAATGAAAAAGAAGTAGAATGGGGACAAGGATACTGTGTATTAATTTTAGGAGAGTTGTAAAAGTAAGGTTTTTGATCGAAACGGGGTGTGTAGAAGCATTGAAAAGGGTGAACTGCTAATGCCCGCTGCATTGGATTGAAGTTTCTTGTTGTTTGCATTTTTGACAAAACGAGAAAGTATAATTGATCAATCAATCTGAAAAGATCTCTCGGGTCAGGTGGCACTAGCGGGTTTGGAGCTGCGCTGGGACACGGATCTCCAGAACCCGATAAGGATCCGGGAAACCTGAAATTAGCCAATTCCACTTGTTGCCTGTTTGGCCAAGTTTTGTTTTTTGGCCAAAAGTGACATTTTTTCAAAGTTAAGTTGTTTGGCAAAATTTTTAAAAGGAAAAAAATGCAATTGAATAGAAACAAAAATAATTTTTAAGAAGTCGAAAAAAATAGCTTCATTTTTTTGAAAAGCGCTTTTGAGAAAATATACTTAAAAAGCACTTCTTAAAAGCTTGACCAAAAAATAATTAGTGGTTAAAAGTATTTTTCAAATTGATTAGCCAAATACAAATTGATTCTCACCAAGTACTTTCTTGAAAAGCACTTTTCAAAATAAGCTGATTTTAGAAGCGTGGCCAAATAGACTATTACCCTACATAGTCAAGGGGCAAGTGCACAAATAGTCTATTTTGAAAACTTTAGCTAAAACATGGCCTAAATTTATAATTTTTTTGTAAGTTTAGTCACTTTAAGAACGAATTCAAACATAAAAGAAATAAAGTTTAATTATTATTATTGAACAACATATTAATTAGGTACCACCTATAAAATTTACCAACAAGTTCAATACAGGAAAAAACAATGCACATTTTTCATATGATTAAGAGATTTCTCACTTATAACATATTTGGCCAAACTTTTTCAAAGTCAAAAGCACTTCTTTTTTTTCAAAAAAAAAATAAAATATTTTTTTTCAAGTTAAAGTGTTTGGCCAAGCTTTTAGAAGAAAAAAAAGTATTTTTGAGTAGAAGCGGAAGCAGTTTTGGAGAATTAGAAAAAAATAGCTTCTCTCCAAAAGCACTTTTTGAAAAAAATACACTTAGGATCAATTTTTAAAACTTGGCCAAACACTAATTGATGCTCAGAAGCGCTTTTCAAATTAATTAGCCAAACACAATGTGCTTCTCACCAAAGTATTTTTGAGAAAAAAACACTTATCAAAATAAGCTGATTTTTGCAGCTTGGCCAAACAGGTTATTAGTCTATTTGGCCAAGCTTCTCCCAAGTTCAAATATACTCTCTTTTTTTTTTTTCCCCTAAAAAGTACTTTTTTCCTTAATTTGAGATGTTTGGCCAAGCTTTTAGGAAAAAAAAGTGGTGTTGGGTAGAAGTATAAGCAAATTTAACTTTTCTTCCTACAAAAAATGTCCTTAGCAAAATATTATATATACCAAAAGAACATTGCTTAGTTTAAACTATTAAATAATATATAATGACTTTTGCGATGAACTTTTATATTTGTTGAATTATTTTTTAATGTATTTAAATCATCTTGAAAGAATAAAGTAATTTTTAATTTTATTTTTATGTTTTGCTTAAATAAAATAAAAAATTTAATTATTGTCTTTAATTAAGAATAAAGTTATCCGGGACAGAGTAAGAGTAGCCTCCGTGGAGGACAAGATGCGGGAGTCGAGGCTGAGATGGTTCGGACATGTTAAGAGAAGAAGCATTGATGCTCATGTTAGGAGGTGTGAGAGGTTGGCCATGGCGACTTTGAGAAGAGGTCGAAATAGGCCTAAGAAGTATTGGGGAGAAGTGACTAGACAGGACACGGCGTTGCTTCAGCTCACTAAGGACATGACCCTTGATAGGAAAGTGTGGCGACCGAGGATTAGGGTAGAAGGTTAGTGGGTAGTTTTTTAGTTGCTCACCGATAGTCTTAGTAGCACGCATGTCCCTTCATATTCTTAGATTTTTATTGCATTATGTGGTTTTGTTCGCCTCAAGTATTCTATTTTCTGTTGCTATTATTTGGTATTACTTATCCATTATCTCATTCTTTTTCTTCTCTCTTTCTTCTCTCTTCCTTTTTTGCTTTTCTTCTTCTTCTCACCCTTTCCGAGTCGAGGGTCTATTGGAAACAGTCTCTCTATCTGCATTAGGTAAGGGTAAGGTCTGCTTGCAGACTACCCTCCCCAGACCCCATCTGTTGGGAACATACTGGGTTTGTTGTTGTTTATTGTCTTTAATAATGAATATTTGGAATTATTTATCCACTTATATAAAACTAACTATTAAGTAAATCTCTCCATGTCCTTATTCGTAATTTGACACGTAAAAATACTTTTTAAAAATATTGGCCAAACACAAATTATTGTTCAAAAGTATTTTTTAAATTAATTAGCCAAATACAAACTGTTTTTTTCCAAAATAAATAAAAATAAAATAGCCCTTTAAAAAAAATATTTGTCAAAATAAACTGATTTTTCTAGCTTGGCCAAGCAGACTATTTTATCTCGATGGAAAGAGACGGATAAGTTTAGTGTTCGAAATGCTGCCGGTCTCTTTCCTAGATTCTATATTTAGTAAATGGATTTAAATTAATATATCGATAATTTACATTAATATATACATTATCGATTATAAAAAATTGTGGGTGAAAATATTCCCAAATACTTTTCAAATCATTTTTAAAATTTTTTATTTTATATTTCAAGTTGAAGTTGAAATAATAGACAAATTATAAAACTAAGTTGAAGTTGGGGAGGGAATCAAAGCTATCTTATTATTTTGATGTCGTCATTATTTTTCTCTCCAGTATTTCCAACAAAGAAACTTTACTACTGTTGGTTTTCTCGAACTTGTTTTGTTTTTTTAAGTGAGACGAGAGTCTATCGAAACAGTTTGTCTGTTTCATACAAGGTAAGAATAAAGTTCGCGTACACACTATCTTCCTTATACCTCTCGTGTGGGAATACACTGATTATATTATTGTTGTTGTAATATTAATTTACAAAAAATATTTTATTTTTTACAAAATAGCATCTACGTAGAACAAAATCAAACAGTGGATGCTCTAATAGTTTCCTAGAAAATTAGAAGAAGATGTCGGCACCTCAAGAATTCGGCCTAACTCCACCGTAAATCCAGGGGCCAGAAATCTTTCCTGTTTTCTAAGAAGGAAAAAAAAAGAACAGTGTTACTATTATACAGGGTAATGTGCGCGGTCCTACCCAAAGTGTTTTATTTTTTTTTTTGATTTTTTTCTTATCTATGGGTCAAAAATGGGAAACGAAAGATGAAAAAAGAAAGTTAAACTTATAGTACAGTACCCTATGTTTTTATTCATGTCAAATTGTGATGACCCAAAAAGTTATTTTTAAATTTAATAATTATTTCTGTGTTTTGAGACCTCAAATAGCGCTATTCAGCTTTTCTCGACTTGCGTGCACAATCCGTAAATTTTTTCGGAAAGTTTATACGTTAAAAATTGATTAAAATGTGAAATAGAGCTTTAAAACTCAATTGGGTTGACTTTGATCAACATTTTGAGCAAACGGACCCGGATCAGTGTTTTGACAGTTCCGGTAGGTCCGTATCGTGATTTGGGACTTGGGCGTATGCCCGGAATCGAATTCGGAGGTCCCTAACTCGAGTTTTCGCATGTTGTCAAAATTTTTAAGTTTAAATATTTAATGACTTAAGAGATTTGACTAATGTTTGACTTTGTTGATATCGGGACCGTATTTTAGTTTCAGAATCCGGTGTAGCTCCATTACTATATTTATGACTTGTCTGCCAAATTTGGTGAGAAACGGAGCTGGTTTGTCGTGATTCGGACGCCCGGTTGTTAAAATAGAAATTCTAAAGTTTGTTAAAAATTTCAGTTGATTTGATGTCTGATTCGCAGTTCTAGGCATTATTTTGGTGTTTTGATCGTGCGAGCAAGTTCGTATGATATTTTTGAACTTGTGTGCATGTACGATTTAGAGCCCTGAGGGCTCGGGTGAGTTTCGAATAGCCTACGGACCTTTTGAACTTTGGAAAAATCTAGTTTTTGAGCTTTAGCTGTCATCTGGCGCATGGTGCTTCGCGATCGCGAAGCCATTCCCGCGATCACGAAGAGAAAATTGTAAGCCGTGATTTTTACCCTTCGCGTTCGCGAAGATAGGCACGCGATCGCGGAAGGTTAGCTCCCAATGCACCGCGAACGCGTAGAGTTGATCGCGTCCACGAAGAGGAAATGAGGCACAAGCTGGGGCACTCAAATTTCTTCTTCGCATTTGCATGAAGCGGTCCGCGATCGCGAAGTCTGCGGGGTTATGCTTCGCGTTCGCGTATGGGATGTCGCGTTCGCGTAGTGCAAATTGGCAGCCTGTGCAAGTTGTGCTTCGCGACCGCGAAGTCATTCCCGCGATCGCGAAGAGTAAAATGGATGTGGGCATAAATTGTTCTACGCTATCGCGAACGGATTCCCACGATTGCGATGAGTGAAAACCTAGACAACAGAACTTAAGTTCTGGAAATGTGATCTCGCCTAATTTTTCATTATTCACGATTTTCAGCTCGGATAAGGCGAATTTTGGGCGATTTTCACGAAAAAACATCGGGATAAGTGTTCCTTATCCTATGTTGATTATATTTCATGATTCCATACTCATTTATATCATGAATTCGTGAATTTATTGAAGAAAAATCATATTTTTATAAAATCTTCCAAAAATATAAAATGAAGATTTGAAGGTCAATCCGATGTCGGAATTTGATAATTTTTGCATGGTTGAACTCGTATCGGAACGTGTGTTCGGATTTTGTGAGTTTTTTCGGGATTCAAGACGTGGGCCTCACTGTCGATTTTTAAAATGAATTTCGAATTTTAATTCGTAAAATTAGTAAATTCATATGAAATTAATTCCTACGATTTATATTGAGTATATTGAATTGCTTATGACTAGATTTGAGGATTTCGGACACAAATTCGCGAGAAAAAGGTTTATTGGAATCTTGAATTTGGTTGCAAAGCGAAGTAAGTGTCGTGGTTAACCTTGACTTGATGAAATAGAACCCTTGAATGATTTGTTATATGAAATTCATGTGAACGACGTATAGGTGAGGTGACGAGTGTCTATACGTCGTCAAATTAATTGTTTGCATAATTATTTAAACATCATAAATTATTTTAAGACATGAATTAATTGTTATAATAATTATTTCTCTCATATTCCTTGTCAAATATTAACTCTTGGTTTCATGCAATAATTGTTACATGCTTATTTGATTTATGTGTCTTAATTGATGCTTGACATTTAGCATATTAAATATGAAATTGCCTATTTTCTCCCTGATTTTTTTCACAATTAATTGCTACTTGTCATTACTTATTTCCTGAATAAATTATAATCACTGTATGCTTTGTTGCCTAATAATTTCTTATTGAATGTGGTATTTATTGGAGTATTTTTACTACAATCAAGAGTTGTTAATTTTATATTGTTGGAGCGGGTTGCACGCCGCAACAAAATTAAAAATGAATATATTGGGGGATCGGGTTGCACGCCGCAACGGATTATATTTTAAGTTTATATTGTTGGAACGGGTTGCACGCCGCAACACAAATTTATTGAAGAATTATATTGTTGGAGCGGGTTGCACGCCGCAACAAAATTAAAAATGAATATATTGGGGGATCGGGTTGCACGCCGCAACGGATTATATTTTAAGTTTATATTGTTGGAACGGGTTGCACGCCGCAACACAAATTTATTGAAGAATTATATTGTTGGAGCGGGTTGCACGCCGCAACAAAATTAAAAATGAATATATTGGGGGATCGGGTTGCACGCCGCAACGGATTATATTTTAAGTTTATATTGTTGGAACGGGTTGCACGCCGCAACACAAATTTATTGAAGAATTATATTGTTGGAGCGGGTTGCGCGCCGCAACGGAAATTTATTGAAGAATTATATTGTTGGAGCGGGTTGCACGCCGCAACGGAAAATTATTAAAGAACTATATTGTTGGAGCGGGTTGCACGCTGCAACAAAAATTTACTGAAAAATTATATTGTTGGAGCGGGTTGCACGCCGCAACGAAAATTGATTGAAATAATAATTGGTTATGACTGTCGAGTTGGCTTCAACTGTTGAAATGAGTTACTTATTTTATTTCTATTATTGTTGTTATTACTATTATTGCGTATATGTTAATGCAAGTGACCTGCCTTAGCCTCGTCACTACTTCGTCGAGGTTAGGCTCAGCCCTTACAGAGTACATGGGGTCGGTTGTACTCATACTACACTCTGCACTTCTAGTGCAAATTTCAGAGTTGGTCCCAGTGGCGTACTATAGATTGTGGTCGGATTTAGCTACCAGTGGAGACTTGAGGTATAGCTGCACGACGTTCGCAATTTTGAAGTCCCCTTCTACTTTATTTTAGATGTGTGCTTTCTTTCAGACAACTTTATTTTATTAAGACCCTTGTTTGTATTATTCTAGAAGCTCGTGCACTTGTGACTCCAGTTCAGAGATGATATTTAGATATCGTATTATTTTTGGTTTGCACATTTAAATTTAGATATTATTGCGGTTGTTGGTTTCTTTATTATTTAATTAAAATTAATTGCTAAAAAAATGGTTTAAATTATTCTAACCTTGGCTTGCCTAACGAGTGAAATGTTAGGCGTCATCACGGCCCCGAAGGTAAAAATTTTGGGTCGTGACAGAAAATGAAGATTTTTAATTTTTTATTTATTTTAAACATGTCATAATATTTGTATAATAATAAAACATTTGAAAAATGTACTAATAAAAAAAGTGTCACGCACAAGTTGAAACAAAGTGAATTTTTATTTTGTGAGACCCTAGCCAACATTATCCTGTAGACCTCAATAGTAACTCATTAAAGTGAAGTTTGAATATGACCGCCGTACTACATTAACTGCAAATTGAAAGAAGAAAGGGTGGATTTGTTTTTTATTTGAGAAGCATGCATTAATATTAAGCATCCCAAATCATTCTTACTAGACCAAAAGAGACGTACCTTTTGTTTTTTGCGTTTAAAAGGAAAAGAATATCACGCAGTCAGACCTGTTATATCTTTATAACAGTGATATTCTATAATAGCGGTCCAGTTTTCTTTTGAACCAACTCTTTATGGTTTGTTTTGGTAAGTAAATTTTTTCCATTTCACAGACCAAACAACAATTACAGGGCAGCTATTTCTAAGAACTTG
Organism: Nicotiana otophora; assembly: GCA_000715115.1. NCBI lineage: Eukaryota > Viridiplantae > Streptophyta > Magnoliopsida > Solanales > Solanaceae > Nicotiana > Nicotiana otophora. The sequence continues at coordinate 24,014 of AWOL01S0038802.1, forward strand.
GACATCATGCCCCAAGTCCTAGATTAAAAAAAAAATTTCTTCATACTCTACTACAACAACAATAACAACTCAGTATAATTTCAATAGTGGGGTCTGGGGAGGGTAGTGTATACGCAGACCTTACCCCTACCCTGGGTTAGAGAGACTGTTTCCAATAGACCCTCGGCATCCTTCCCTCCAAGAACTCCCCACCTTGCTCTTGGGGTGACTCGAACTCACAATCTCTTTGTTGGAAGTGGAGGATGCTTACCATCAGAGCAACCCACCTTGTGGATTCTTAATGGAGTACAAGTTAGGATATCCTTAACCTCTAGGGTACCATTTCATATCTTGCGGTTCCCAGCTAACTTCCTGTTCATATTTCCACGACTATGGACCTCCTGTGCTATTACTCGTATAATATTCTCCATTGGCTTGGCCTTTCCTTGGAATATCCTCAAATTTCTTTTCATCCATATATGATAAACACTCGCAGACATGCATAGCCTATACATATTCGACACTGCTGAATGACCATGGACCTCTGCCCAGTGGACTTCTTCAGACCATCCCTGAGCCCTCCTTGTGATTCCCTGCCATTTCAATATCCTCTCCCACACTTGTGATGTCGCTGCACATTTAAAGAACAGATGATCAGCTGTTTCAGGCTCATTTGCATACAGTGAACATGTCATATCTTCAATTTGACTCCATTTAGCTATTCTATCCCTTGTTTGCAGTCTTCCTTGTAAGTTTAGATACAATATGAACACCCATCTAGGAGCCCCATAGTTGTTACATATCAGTCTTCTCCAAGAGCATTTAGGGAACTCTCCTTGAATCTTCCAGTACATTTTTTGAATAGAGAAGTTCCGTATTTGTCCAAATTCCCTCTAATGTAGGCCCATTTTTTCTAGGTATTTAGCAGCTTTTAGAATCTTCTGTACAATCCAAGATGGTTGCTTAAGTTGGTTCATCCACAAAGTAGTTCTTCTCCCATAGTAACAATGTATCCATTTCACCCATAGCTTGTCCTTCTTGATGCATATATTCCAAAGTAGTTTGCATATTCCAGACTTGAATATCTATTATATTGAGACCACCAATTACTTTTGGAATACAGAGCTTATCCCAAGCAATCAGTGCCCTTTTTGAGACTTCCATTTCACATGTCCATAAAAATCTTTTTCAAACACTTTCAATCATTGAATCAGCTTCTTTGGTAGAGTAAAAATTATAAAGAGGTTTGATTGTACGTCTTAAAAAAAAAAAAGTTTATTCTTGATTTCTTATGTTATGATTTGGTCTGCCGGGGTAACATACTATGTGTCTTAATCGAGATTGATAAGGTTAAATGAAAAACGATAAAAGAAAGCTTATTTTTGGTTCTCATGTTATCATTTGGTCTGCTAGAGTAACATATGTGGCATTGCCTAACTCGAGACAGTTACGCCATGATAAATGTAACTACCAAAGCTGTAATTGATTATTGCAATCAAAACAATGTTTTTCTTTAATATCAAACAGGTCCACCATCCTTTTGTATTTTGACCAAAGCGGTCCAATTTTGAAAAGGAAAATTGAAGCTCATACTCTAATGTGGTTCAAATGCCAAAAACTTCGTCCTAATTGTCGGAGAACACACTATTCCACCAAAACTTAAGGTTGACCACCAAATAACACAAGCAAATAAGCAATAGCCTATTTGCTTTTTGGTTATTTTATTTTATATGTTACTTCCTTAATCTCATTTTAACTGTCGTTTTAGCCATAAAAAAAATTTTCCAGCATAGCTATCACTTTAGGAATTCAAGACTAAATTTATACCCTTAGGGGTCATTTGGTACGATGGATAAGCAAAAATAATCATGAAATAAAAATTTAGTACCGTCTTATTCCTTGTTTGGTTACTATTTTTGGGATACATTATTCATGGATTAAAAATAGTATCAGGATAACTTATATCTTCCAGAGAGTAAAATAATAATCATGTGATAAGTTATCCCAGCGTAAAACAGTAAAATTAACAATCTTAGGATTAGTACAACATATCAACCAGTCAGTAAGAAATAATATCAGGATAACTAATCTCAGCATAATTAATCCCAGAAAAACTTATTTTCAAACCAAACGACCCTTTAATATTAAAGAAGTAACTGCTTAATTTTCAAAATACATTTAATAGGGATAACTTAGTAAATAATATTTTGTATTTATTATTTTTCTTAATGGGCGTGAAAAAAGCTAACTCGGTAGTTAAAATGGACGGATGGGAGTATTATTTGATGATATTGGATGAACTAAGATATGACATAGTGATAAAAATATGGGATAAGAATTAAAAAAAAACTAAATAGATAATATATCACATCATAATTCAAATTTAGGTATTTGAATGATTTTACTATTTCCAAAATCATGAAAAATATGTTAAACAGTGTATCAATGATACATTTTTTGCCTAATTTCTTGAAACATCTAAGAAATTCTTTAAAAATGTAAAATATAAGGTAATGGATGATAATTTATCTTACGGCTTAAGTTACTGTGATTAGTTCCTTTTTTCTTTCCGGACACCGAGTCTGGAAACACATCACCGACAATGAGTTTTATTTAAATTTTAATATATAACTCCATAAAAACGGTCACCTTATTGTTTTTCTGTGGCGGGAGAAACCGAGACAGATCAAAGATTTAAATTTAACGAATATAAGTTTTAAAATTTTCAGTATTAAATTTATTGTACTGTTATAATTATGGGTTCGGTTATAAGATTTGTTGAAATTTTAATAGATTTTTAAATATATATCGATACTCCGGGTCAAAAAGTTTGGGCTCAGATCAGTGGCGGATCCACCCCTTTAGGAATGGGTAGCATGACACCCGTTAAAATGATAAAATTTTTATATATCTATATTTGAATTTTCTTAAACTAGGTTAAATATCTGTTCCTTCCATCCAGAGCCGTAAAACTAGACAAAGGTGCAATAGCTGGTAGATCTTTTTGAAATCTTTTCTCGCGTGTTGTCCGACTTTTCCTTTTCTTTGTGCTTTTTATTTTCTTTTGTCCCAATGATTTTTCTTTGCGCTTACTCTCTCCCCCCCCCCCCCC